>JAHWFP010268212.1:578-23532 GCA_023313725.1 Lithobius niger | reverse complement strand
AGACACACTTGAAAGTTGTGTCTCTAATAAGGCTATACTATTGTGCCAGCAGAAAACGCGTTCCCGTCGGATTAGCTGTTTTTGTTCATAAACCAGATGTATTTCTTCAAAATTTTCACAAACACTTAAAACATGACTTTGACAACGTGGCATGGTTAAGACTAGTGTGCGTCTCATCGAAATTTAGCATAATTAATGACTGAAGGGAGCAACAAATCGTCCAGCCTTCCTCGTGGCGGCCACTTCGGCCCTGAATGAATTCAATATAAGAATAGCCTAACAGCTTTTTTTTAAAGGTTTAAAACAAAAGAAGAAAGATGGTGTTCTTAGCTAAATAAGCATACATAAGAAATATTTCTGAAATGTTACAAAAAAAATATTAAATCATGATGAGCCAAAGTAGCTGCCAGCTGAGATAAATGCAATCTATGAAATCTACGAATATTCAGTTAGCCAGAGGTGGGCGTCGGGTGTGGTTCAGTAGGATGTTGCTCCAGTAATTTATACTAAATTTCTCCGACAGACTTAAGTCTTAACCAAGGCAAGTTTTCAAACTTATGTCTTAAGTATTTGTGAGACATTTTAGTCAGTATTCATGGCTTATTAATGAATCGGCTCCTAACAACACGACGGAGCAGTTTCCTTAAACAGAGAACTACAGCTTTGGCTATTCCGAAGCGCTCTGCACCATGTCTGTCAGCATAGCCTAGTGGTTAACGCTGTGGACCCGTGTGTGGGGGTCCCTTGTTCAATTCCTGTTGTAATGTTCTTTTGCGATGACCATTTGACCAGAGAGAATATTCATATCAGGATAGCTATTTGTATTCAATCAGTACTATAAACATGTACATCTGACACTGGAAAGGGTAAATGATAAACAATATATCGTTAAACTGGGCCTTTAATCGACACTCTCCTTTACATAATATTTACCACACTGGTCTATTAAATCAACATGAGAGATTAATGAACGATCGACGTGAGGCGTAGCGATTGGCATTACGATAACTTCTTATGGTTGGAATAATTATTCTACTTATTAAGTTATACCAACTGGCGTTCGATTAGTTAAAGTGCGCTGGTAATAATTATAATCATAGCAATAATCACTGCATGAATAATAATAATAGCCAAAGCTATGCAATAGATACTTAGCTCTATTAGAACTTGACTGAGGCTAACGAGCAGTGTATTAACCTAACGCTGCTCTCGGCATTCCGTCGCTCGGACGGCTCTAACTCCCGTGCACGTACTCTAGATCGGCCCTCAGGAATGTCGACTGGCGTGAACGATTTTAACAATATTGAAGCACTAAAGAAGCTCGGAATGCATCTCACATTCCTGGGTCACGTTTTATACGCGATTGTTATTGTGGCCACATCAATCACTGTCTAAGCTGATTGTTTGGATTCACGGAGAATTTTAAAGACTTGACAGTTCGGACCCTTCACTTAATTAGGGGACCGCTGTGCCTGTCAATCAAAGTATTGTCTCATTCTAGAAGTACATTAGTGAGTTCTTATATAACTCTATTAAGTGTCCCTATCTTAATTAAACTGTCACGCAGGTATCCGTTTAACAATGATTGATTGTTATTGTTGGAACTGAACGATCATTAGCGCTGATCTTATCTTAATTGAGTTCTCTTCGTAAAAGCGATTAGGAGTTCTTAGAATTAATTAATAGCTACGATGATAAGATAGTGTAAAGCAATGCCAATCCTTATCTCTTACAATAAGTAATTATGGTGGTCTGTTTATGGTGCTGATTATGGTCTGATTATGGTGCTCGGAACGCAACTTCTTGGTCGTATTTGAAAAGGTGAAGCTCCCCTCTTATCTGATCAACTGGAGTTATATTTTAATCTCTACGGAATAATATTGAACTTATCTAATAATAATTATATAATATATGTGTACTTTTATGCATAATTAATTAGATGTATTGTTTCTGTAATAAAGACTAATTAGGCCTAATTAAAACCCTTGCATAGTCCTTGCTCAAACTAAAATCACAGTACCTTTTTAATTGTTCCTGATTTTAGCTTCCAAACCCAGATTACTTTATTAACAGAAAACCACTCTACATAATCATAGTAACAGCTCTGCATTCACCAACTGGCCCTGGATTGAAAACATTGTGTGGCTAGGAAAAACAACCCTTTCTGAGCTAAAAGTCCCCCGCAAGAACCAGAACATGGATTATGTAATGTGTAATTAATTGCTTCATTAATTGAGCAAACTATTCTGGGTAGGAATTAATTTAAAATTTCGTTTCCTATGTAGGCTATGTTTTGAGCATGCATCGACCTGAGAAATGCAATTCCGGCAACCAAACTTGAAGAATTAATTCGTGGCATATTTGGTGAGCTGAAACAAATGACAAGCTTCGTTTCGAGGTTTGTATTTAGATACATCCGTTTTCCCTCTCGTTTGAGGGTGGAGAAAGCACTATCTCTCCATCAATGGTGCTCTACTTTCTACGAGTTGGCCGTAGGTTGGCCATAGGTTGGCTCTACTTTCTACGAGTTGGTCAAGGTCGCTCAAGGCTGAGAGGCTTCCCCTCGTTAGCGAGCGTCTGCAAGCTCTTTGGCCCAGTTTTTGTCCTGCTGAATACGAAAAGAGAACCTCGTTATACGCTGTGTTGTTACGATTTCAAACTTTTCTCCTTTTGAAATCTTGTCCCGTGTTCCCATTTATTTTGAAGTACGTCACTTTATACCAAATGTGACTCTTTTAATTTAGCTTTATCATAGCCAAATAATGTGAATGAACCATTATTTGTTCGTATATTGTCATAAATCGAATCCTTTGTCGTTGTTAAATTATCATATACCGCATTCGGTGTACTAATGGCAACAAGATTTCATAGGAGTACATAGCATCACACACTTTACACTTTCTTGAACTTAAAATTTGAATTGGCATGCCTGTTAAATGTTGCTTAGAAGCGTATGCATTACTGCATTTGAGTACTTAGCACAAAATCCTGAAACATGCAGTTACACAACCGTAAATTACATTAAATGTTTGGGGTAGTAGGGGAGGGGTGTACGATTTTATTTGCAACTTCCCTAAGCAATACACGCTTAACCCTTAAGTGATAGGCCACTGCTAATTCCCATGAAATCTGTTTTCTACGCCCATTCCGTAATAAATGCCAAATGAAATACACCTTCCCTCTATCTTCGAGAGTGTGTCGTTTAGTTTTCGTGTGTTTGTTTCCGTTAAAACAAATAACCAGCATATTGAGCGGCAATACTCATAGCTATGCGGTAAAATAAACTTTACTTTGATTACAGTGTTGTGTAATTTGCGTATGTGAAAATTATTTCACCCTTTTGACTATCAAGCCCCGATCGAAACGACCAATACGTTTCCGCCGACAAGTTCGATATTTTTAATAAAGATGACATAAACGTCAAGGGTATGTACCTATGTCCCTGAGCCTAATGTTTGCCTGGCTCTAGTGAACCATTCCTGTCACTATGGTGCGTGTGAGTATTGCATTATGTCGGGATGCTTTTAAAGCTATATCAAGCTTTTTGTAAAAACCCAAAGCAGCTGTAAAACCCATGCCATGACGCATGATCCGCAGCTCTTCTGAACATAAGCAGCTGACTTTAGAACAAGACATTTTAAATGTCTAAACTACTGAAATTCCAATAATTTCAGAAAATCTTACAGTATAATATTAATCAAGTTTTACAAAACCATTTCTAGTTGCTGCTATTTTCAATATTATAAAATTCGTTTTTTTTTTTTTTTTTTAATATGCTGCTACAGTTACAGTCTGATTTGCAGTGTTTTTAATAAACCTGCCTTAATAAAATTACTGCAGTATTATGGACAAGGTACTGCTACCTTAAGTTTAAAATGCAGTTTTTTGGTCTGCTCTGCTACCTTAATTTGGAATATCATTCAGGAGTGAAATGTGACACTCAAAATCGAAATAAAATTTGTTAATCCTGTATCATGACACATTTGACTAAACCATGAATACAAATGCCGATTCATATAATTTTGTCATCTAGGTAACGAAAAGACTTTCTAGGAAGTCGACGGACGAATGACGGCGTTTGAGTCAATTGCCGCAACTCTTCACATCATTCGGTAGATTTTAGTATGCACTGCAACTGACCATCTCATGGTGGTTTTTTCAGTCTGTCCCACAACTGGAAGAAAAACTTTATTTCTTAATCATGCGGTAGATTTTTAAATATGCACTGCAACTGTTGGAACGTGTGAATACATTCCAACAGAACCTAAATATGTGAGGTGCCGATACAATGTGACTTTAATGAACTAGTGTGGTGTGTTCAGAGCCTCAAGCGGACGGTCTTTCTAATCAATTCTGGGTAATCACTATGTTTCCAAATAGTTAATATGCAACATTCTAGAATTAATCTGGAAATTCCTAATGTCCATAACGGAAGTTCTGTAACATATTCACTAAATTTAAGCGTCAAATGTACCTTATGTTAAGTAACGGTAATTTAAGATTTACATTTCGCATTATTGATAATTACAATCGGCTAATTCTACCTACATGATTGGTAATTAAATTTACTTTGCTACGTCATAACCGTCAATACTCGTCATTTTCCCTTATGGCAAAGAGGGTGGGGTGGGGTATATCAATTTTATTTTTCCCAATAATTTTGTGCTGGTAATTGACATGAATCACTTATCTTTTATTTTGTCCGTGGATCAAGATATGATTGATCCTGTTTTCTTGTGGCTCTCTCACTTCTATCACTCTACCATCCTTGACGCTTTGCAACTTTGCTCTAGTATGTAATACATTTTCCTGAAAAACATTAACATTGAACCACATGAGTTATGTTATCGTTATCTTTCGTCCAAAGTGCAAAACATGTATTTATCATTGCAACATTCATGTATGACCTGTGCGTATCAAGCTGTATTAAAATATATTTATTAAATTTTAATGTCCATATTGCTGATTTCAATTTAAAAAAAACATATATTTCTACTGCAATAAGGTTTCAACTATTTGTAGTCGTTGGGATGGGTCGGGCAGCAACAGATATTCCAATGGTCAAAGTGGGTGGGTATTGACCTACTTTTGACCGTCGTGTCCTACTGTCGCTGATGAGTTCGGTTGAGCAGTTAGGCGCCCATTGATGACGGAGGGGGGGTAATAAAATGAGAGTGGTCGGCGGGTTGAAAGGGTTCTGGGTTCAGCGCTTGGGTATGCCGCCCAGAATCTGACCTCAAAATTTAAGGCAAGTCGAGGCCATGTAAACAATGGTTGATGGTTACCGGGTGAGCAGAGGGGGTGAGCTGGTCCCTGGGAAAAGATGGCCCCTGGTTTTTCGTGACGTCAACCCTTGAACTCTGCACCCATTGGTTTGTTCACTAATATTTCTAGGTCACTTTTTGGTCTTGTAAAATTTTAACTTCCCAACCCGCACACGAAGTTGTGTGCTACACTCTGTTTGCTCGCATTTCATTCCCCGTGCGCTTCACCCAAATTAACCGAGATGGATCCACCCCAAAAAAGAAGGAAGACCGTCCCCAAGAGTGAGCGGAGTGCGAGATCGGCAATGCCTCGCTATATGCGGGAATTCCTCAGGGTGTTGGCCCTAAATTTAATGACTTTTGCGGTCTGCCTAGACCATTTTCAATTTTGCGAGAGGGCACCGGCGTTATTCGCCGAGTGTCCCCATCAGAACATCGGTGAGATTCCTTTCTTGCTGATGTTGCCGAACAAGGATCCCCGCGATTACGTGTTGCGACTTTTTTATTTGGAAGTTGTGCTGGAAACCCGTGGTGATGTTGCTCAACTAGTGACGTCCTTCCAGATAAAAGTTCCGTCGCAAAACTGCTAAGAATGACTCGCACTTTTTGAGCTGCAGCCCGATTACAGCAACCAGCGATGCCTTCACTGCCGGTACACCACCTATCAGCCCTTCCCCGAAGAAACCGAACAATTTCCCAAGTATCTGTGGCAGGCCATCAACGCGTAGAACGTCTTCTTTCTCCAAATGAAGATTCACAGGTCCCTCGCCCAATTTCAGAATGAAGACGTTCCCCGTGTTGAGGTGCCGTAGGACAACTGGGGGCCCAGGTTTTTGGTGGACCTCATTCCTGACTGTCTGCTAAACCTCGCACCGTCGTCGCTACTCGACCTCGTCACCATTGGCCCCGTCAGAGGACTCGCCGCCCGCCAACGGTGTCAACGTCGGTGCGTCCTGCTGCGGCGCACAGCACTGTCTCCGCCCGGCTGTCTGCAGAGATGACTGCCCTGTGTGCCATAACGGCCGCTATGGTAAGAAATTTAATTTTTTCTTTCTTAATCTTAGGTAACTTTGACTGGTACTTATCCGCAACAATTAAAAAAATTCTTGTAATTTTCTACGTAAAACACGTATGACTATTATTAAGTTTGACTAAACTTATTTGAAGTGTCTAAATTGAACCTTATATTATTCATAACATTAATTCACAAAATATAACTGTGTTCAAAGTATTAATGCAGTATACGTGAAAATCGTAATTATATTCAAACATAAATAGATATGCACATAAAATCCATATTTTGATCCTTCCTAATGACGGAAAATTTCCCGTGTAGGTGGGAAAGGAATTCATACTAATAATTAAGTGGTTCTCAGCAGTAAGGAATGATTATTTACTCATCCTGGTTTCTTCTCTTAATTTTGCTCTGGTTTTGGCCGTGTGTATAAGGCCAATAGGTAAGTCATGCTGTAGTGGAATACAGTATTTTAATGTATATATTTGGTGTTATTCTGTGAAGTAATGACTGGTAATTATGCGTAATCAGAATCGAACTGAGATTCACTAAAATTTTAATTATCACAATATTATGCTTGTGTAATCCATTACCTATGGATGTAAAACGAAAGATTTTGCTTAAGTTAGTTATTATCTTAATTTTATGATGCGTATCCTTATGGATGTCGTCATGTGTTTAAAATTCATTTATATTGAAGGCGTCGGACCGCCACTTACTTTCTCTAAAAAAATGACTTTCCGCATTATTGTCTAATGAAGTATTTCCTAAAATGAGAATCCGTGCCATGTTCCAACATTTATTAATTTATAATTTATGCGGTGTATCGCAACGAGGTAGCCTATAGACAATGGTATGAATCCTGGCTCCTCGTATCATAAATAATTACATTGCGTGGCACGTATTCCGCTTTCAATTAAATAACTGCATTATCTAATGAATTGTGAATGACATTTATGATTTCCGAAAGTCGGAAAGGGTGGGGGGGGTGGTATCGTTTACCTTAAGAACATATTTTTTGGCGTATTGGTTCAAACATATGCTTAATTTTTGTCGTTATAATCGCTTATACCGAAATATCTGATAAAATAAAAAAAATTTCTTATGAAATTTTCTTTTCATAACTCGCGAGGTAAAATAATCCGTCAGCTGCAGCGAGTGTGGCAGCGTGACTATATGTGTAACCAGATTCCGTAATTCTATGTTATTGAACTGCTGGCAAAATAATAATCTAATGTCAATAGGATGTTATGCCGTATATTTGTACTTCGGTATTTTAACTATATTTGTTAGTATTTAATAATTTTCTTTGTGGGGGAGGGGGGGGGGGGGGAAATATCATTCACAATAAATATTAATGATACCAAATTGTATTTAACATACAATAACCATGACGGAAAAGAATCTGGTCAAGTCACAATAATTATACTTGAACGTCATCCTTCCATTTTCATCATAGAGTATTTCCCTTCATTCTGCGCTTATGGGTGTGAGAGAAATACGAGATTAGGTTATATGGTCTATTGTTATGCGAAATCTAGATTTGAAAATAACCATGTATATGACGAATTTATGTGTGTTCCAAATTTCGTGAACCAAATACTAATATGTATTTATTTAATGTTTCATTTTAGATGACAACTCTGATGCCGACAGTGATGATGGGTAATTCGTCGCTGTCGCCGCGATAGTCCGCCACTAAGGAAGCGGTGTTGTCATTAGTGGCAACGCTGGTTCTCTACCCGTCGGCTTAAAGCAAGCGGCATGGTAGAGTTCGACACTGTTCGACACCGATGCTCTAGCAACATGCGAGTTGTGCATATTTGTATATAGTATTCTTTTATTGCATTTTACTGGTGCCTATGATCACAGATTCTTGAAAGTTTTCTCCCTTTTCTATATTAATCCAGAATTCTGGAAAATTTTAACTAATTTATTCAAAATCTCTGTTTCGGACTAGTCTTATTAATTTAATTCATACTAAATTTAAATTTATCGCAATAATTTTCCAAAGTATTAAGTTGATTTCTTTAATCTGTGATTGATTATATTATATATGTCATAATTTATATTTTCTCTTACATTTTCAGGGTATTATTTTATTTTATATTTTGTTACCAATTTCCCCTGTTAAATATATATGTATTATTATTTTATGTCAATGGTATTCTGTTTATTACTATTCTTTTCTTTTGATTTTATGATTACCTTATAATTTGGTGTATATGTTGTGGTAATTCTTGTTATTATTTTATTAATCCGTATTATATTGCTATGTGTCGTTAATTTAAATTGTATGTCGCTATGTTGTTTGGATTACGATGTGTTTCGTCTGTAAATAATTTTAGTTATTTTAATTTTACTGAAATGTTGTGGTTTGTTGTTGTTGTGTATCCATTATTTTATGTTTTAATTTAAGCATTCTTATTTTCCCTATCTGTGATTTGTGTAATGTGTTGTTGGGCGTATCATTATTATTTTTTTCCCATGTTTTTGTGAATCTGCATAAAATTTTGTGTAAATATTTTATTTTAGGTGTTCAATAATATTTTTTATTTAAAATTCAGCGATGTGTCCCTTGTATACATTATTTCTACATTGCATATTGAAACGTATTAGTTTTAAGTTATATTTCTATGCACTTTTGAATGAAACAAGTTCTGGCGTATTATTTGCAAATATAGCGAGAAATGAAAATGTGCTGCTGTCCGCACGCAGTCTCCATACTTTTATTGTAATGAAAAGCTACTACCATTTTCTCCCGCTAGGGTCCCCCGCGTGCAGAGCATGTGAACGCTCCTCACGCTGACGCCATGTCTGCCTTTGTTCTCCGTTGGATACACGATGTTTTTAGTCGTCGTCGATGTTTCCCTCTTCCAACTGCCGACGCAGCCTAATTGCTGGTGTAATTCTACTGCTACGGGTATCGTAACCATGCGTAGATCCAAGCATCCTTTGCTTGTTAAGCTCGTAATCTATTTTACGGTATTTATTTTGCAAATAAGCGGACAATTTTGGCTTGACGCGTTTGCGTTTGTTGGTTAGGCTCGTTTGTGAGCTGCTAGCTGCATCGTCGGTTTCGGAAGGCGCGAACATTGGCGGCTCAACCTCCGATAAATGGTCTGTCGGATCCTCTAAAAGCTGTGCTATGTATTTTTGTAATTTTATTTCAGCTTCCGTTAAAGTGCCGTTAAGCTGTTCCGACATTTTTAGGTCGGTAGGTCCATTGAAAGGAATAGGATGAGTATTCGTTCTTAGGAACCATGATCGCAAGTTATTGACATGAGCGCGAATGATTTTAAGTGGGTATAAAAAATGCACTATACGAACAATAACATCATTTACGAATTCCATTATCCTGAACAGACCTGTCCATGCTCTAAGTAATTTCGGAGAAATTTGCTTAATTGGTAAGAAGTCGCGTATTAATATGTAATCATCGACCAAGTAGCAGTAAGGTCTAGCCGTACGATCATAAAAGTTTTGCTGTCTCTGAACTGTTTTCCAATTATGAACTCAAGCAACTTCGAATACTGTCTAAACGGACTATAGTATCAGCACTGTCATACAGATTTGCGGTGGCTCGAATGCTAAAGCACTCGGTAATCTAAATTCCGAACCATGATGTAAATAATGTGAACTAATTAAAGTAGTTGAATTAGGACATGCATTTACCGCTACTGTTACCAATTCTAAATATTCGTACCAATTTTCAGGACAACTGGCTGAAATTTTACGCAAAACTGTTTCTATTCTTTTATTTGCTGCTTCTACGGAACCTCCTACCCACGAAGTGTTCGGAGTAAAATTAATCTGTTTAATGTTAAACATGTTAGCTAATCTAGCTACGATAGCGTTATTAATTTCTGAGCCATTGTCTCCCCTTAATTGAACTGGCGCTCCGAATCTAGCGATAAGGTGAGAGAACATTTTATTTGCTATAGTAACTGCCTTTTTATCGGGAATTCCCACAGCGATGACGTAACGACTGAAATCGTCAAATCAGTGCCATCACGTAGACGTTCCCGTGAATGCTTTTATTCAAAGGTCCGATGAGATCCAAGCTCCAAGAGTAACCTAGTCTCTGTAGGGGTTGATACGCTCTTAATTTAGCTTTATATGGTTTAGTGGGCCTAACGTAGGCTTGACAAAATTGGCAAGTTTTAACATAATGAGCAATATCGTCAAACATTTTAGGCCAATAACCATGTAGTTCTATTAAATCTCTAGTTTTACGTGCGCCACGATGCCCGGCACATGGCGTGGGGTGTTAGTCCCTAATGCAATAGTTGCGTAGAGATTTAGGTATACACATCTGTGCTAGATTGTGCATACGGCCTTTAGCTGGGTCTGCAAGTCTAATTCTATACAAAATTCCGTCGTAATCTTTATAAAATATTACGCTTACTAGATGAAATGGATTAAATCTTCCGATGACTGATTTCTAAGCCGTTTAATGTTATCTCCTAGATACAGATCATTTCTTTGCTCCGCCGCTAGGTACTGTCGTGTCCAGTCTGGGTGCTGACTACCGAGGACAGCGATCTCTACACGAGAAAGCGCGTCGGAACACGCTAGAAGTCGGCCCGCCTTGTGGCATAAGATGAATTCATATTCCCTGAGTTGAAGTAAGATTCTTTCTAATTTGGGGGGGGTGGGAGGGAGGAGGCACAATAAAGATAGCAAATTGCTAAATGATCTGTGGGTAAAAAAACATCTTACCAAGTAAATAACAGCGAAATGAATCGATTGAATGAATTATCGCTAAAATTTCCCTAGTTGTAGTTGTTTCTTTTCTTTCCGCCTCAGTGAGGGTCCGGGAAGTGTAGGCTAAAGGATAGTTTATACCTCCGTGGTACTGACTCAAACAACCGCCGATTGCAACGCCACTAGCATCAGTTTCAAGAAAAAATGGCTTAGCGAAATCTGGGTGTTTAAGTGTTGCTGCTTTAACCGTACCCTGTTTAAGTTCCTGAAAAGCTCTTTCTTCGTCATCTCCCCATATGAATTTACAATTCTTACAAATAAGTTTAGTTAAAATGTGAGACATCTCCACGAACTGTGAGATGTGTCTTCTATAAAAATTTACCATACCTAGAAATGAACGGACTTGTTTAGGTGTCTTAGGGGTGGGATACTGCTGCATAGCCTTAGTTTTATCCCTATCAGGTTGTATCCCGTTTTCGTCTAATACAAAACCTAGAAATTTGACCTGTTTCCTAGCAAAATCACATTTTTCTACACTTGATTTAATCCAGAACGAGTGATTAAATGTAGCGCTCGGTCTACATGACTGATGTGTGTTTTAAGATCTGGACTACTAAGGAGACAATCGTCAAGATAGACGGTACAATAGGCGCCAAGCACTTCTGCGAAAATTTGTTGTGCACAAAATTGGAAGTGCGCTGGAGCTGTTTTAAGGCCCATTGGGAGCCTGTTAAAAAAATACGTTTTAGAATTTGCAGAGAAACATGTTTTAGGTTTGGCTGATTCTGCTAATTTAAGCTGGTAAAATCCGAATTTAAAATCTAGACGAGTGAAGTATTTAGCTCCGCTTAGGTGTGCCATGCTCTCTGTCATGGTGGGTATTGGTACGCTTACACTTTCAACAACTGAGTTTAAGCCGCGTAAATCTACAACTACGTGATACCCTCTTGGTCTTCTTTTTATCATTAAACGTGGCGATAACCAAGCAGATTTTCCCTCTTTAATGATACCTTCTCGTTGCATTTCATTTAGATATTTATCTAATAATTTGCGTTGGTGAAACGGAACTCTATACATTTTAGAACTTACTGGTTGAGAGTTACCCGTTTCGATAGAAACTTCGTAGCCTTCAAAACAGCCTAGATCGAAATCGTTGTTAGAGAATGAATCTTGATGATTTTTCAACATATCTAGAAATTCCTGTGTTTCGTCCTTGTTTAAATCTGGAAAAGTTAATTTATGTTTTAAAGTTTCCCATTCCGCGTCGCGTTCTTCCCTTGATTTAACCTTAGACGCGTCAGTTAGGCTACTAGCTGAGTTGTCGTTCTGTTTAGCTTGCCGTTGCTGAGTTATTTCGATGGGGTTTGCGGGATGCGACATCTCCGTGGGGCTTGCGGTTTGAGGTATCTCGGTAGGACTTGGAGATTTAGGCTGCTCGATGGGACTTGTGGTTGGCGAATCTGAACTACACGTGTCTACGGATGTCTCATCGCCGTAATCGTTAATCGCGGTAGTATACGTTCCTAGTATCGTACCTGATTTTAATTCTACGTCAAAACCATTAAAATTTACACACAATAACTGGGATGATGCCTGTAGGAGTCGTGTTAACAAGACTGTGTGCAAGACGTACAGGAAATTCGCCGTTTTCAGGTTCGAAAGCTCCTGTCTGTATTTCAGGAAAGGGATAGTGTAAAATTCCGGTTATTCTACATTCGGAATTAGATAGAATGATTTCGTCTCGAAACAAAAGAGACTGTAACATATATTAATTGTTGTTTAGGTGCACAATTCCATGTAGATTTAGGATTATAGTCACTTTCCTCGTCTGTAGCTACGTTATGCGTGGCTACATAGATGTGATCAGGCTTATAACTTTCCCTATTTATTATTTCCTTATTTTGATTATAGGCTATATGCGCTTGTTCTGGTGACGCTGACATTTGGAATTTTCATTCTCCGATAGTTAAACTATTATCGGGACAATTTAAGATTAATGAATCTGATTTGTTCGAAAGGAAGTCGTATCCTAATAGTACCGAAATGTTACCAAATGAACCATCAGGAACGATAACGAATTCCAGATTTCTAGAAAATTCACATTTTCCTGCAGTGGTTACTATTTTCCTATTTGTTTTAATCTGTTGATTACTTACATCAACTAAATTAACAGGCGTAATCATTGTAAGTACATGACATTTTACCTTAAGATTATTAAGCATGTGCTGCGCTGTGGTGTTTGTAATTAGTGATAGTGAAGAACCTGTATCGATTAAACATATCTCTGGCCTAAGTCCAACATCGAACACTAAATGTGGACGAGAATATTTAACGCTAGCTTTATTTAAAACTGTGTTAACCTGAATGTTATCTCCATTAGGCGTTGTTTGCTCCGAGTCGAGTGTTACGTCGTTCCGCTCGTCTGACTCACCTCTAGTGTCTATTTCGGACGCTAGATGGTGCGGTGTGTACCATCTATTGCCCGGTTGAGCTTGAATGCTCGTGAGCAAGTTTCCTCCCTTGCCTAGCGACGTATGAGTCGCCGGCGAAGAATTTGACTTGACATCACTGTCCCAAAATGTTAAGCAAATTGTTGGTTCGAACGCACCAACAACCGTTGGAATCGAATTTTCCATTTCTTCTGAGTTGTGTGCGAAATACCTATGGCAGTACCTGAAGCCATTTTAGTACCATCTTTGTAAAATGTTTCGCTCGTGTGTTTAAACTGAATATTGCGTTCGCTACCTAATAAAGCAACAACTATCGGTTTGTTAGTATCTAGGTGGTTTAGTTCTGAGTGAAAATTAGTGGCATCTAAACCACCTTCGAATAATGTTGAATAATAATAATGACTGAATCGCAAGTTAAGCCGTATTTGTTGTTAACTGTTTCTAAAGCATTTGTGAATTCACTAACTAGATTTTGATTGCCTTTTATTGATCTTGCAACATATTTTGATGGAATTTACCAAAATAAGACGCTAAACGTGGTAACGCTAACGTACGATCGGGTAATGCTAACTTTTGTTGATGCCATTCAGCATCGGAGTATAGTTTAAGCATTTATTTATTTACTATGTCTTCCGAAAATAATGGAATACATTTTGCTTTAAATGCATAATTACTGTTTACACTGGAAGTCTGTTTAACAGGTGTTTGAGCCTGTACTGAGAAAAAAAAATGTTTACTAACAACGAATGATCGGTACCAACTGATCAAGCACAACTAAATCTTTAAAACAAATCTTTCCGGGGATTTATGGGTGATGAATTCCACTTTTGCACACCATTGTAATGTTTTTTTGCGGTGACCATTTGACCAGAGAGAACATTATTATCAGGATAGCTAGTTGTATTCAATCAGTACTCTAAACATGTATATTTTAAAGGAAAGGGTAGGCGTAAATGATAAACAATATATTGTTAAACTGGGCCTTTAATCGACACTCTCCGTTACATAATATTGACCACACTGGTCTATTAAATCAACATGAGATATTATTGAACGATCGACGTGATTACAGTTAATCAACATGAGGCGTAGCGATTGGCATTACAATAACTACTTATGGTTGGAATAATTATTCTACTTATTAAGTTATATCAACTGGCGTTCGATTAGCTAAAGTGCGCTGGCAATAATTATAATCATAGCAATAATCACTGCATGAATAATAATAATAGCCGAAGCTATGCAAGAGATACTTAGCTCTATTAGAACTGGACTGAGGCTAATGAGCGGTGTATTAGCCTAACGCTGCTCTTGGCGTTCCGTCGGTCGGACGGTTCTAACTCCCGTGCCCGTACTCTAGATCGGCCCTCAGGAATGTCGACTGGCGTGAACGATTTTAATAATATTGAAGCGCTGAAGAAGCCCGGAATGCATCTCACATTCCTGGGTCACGTTTTATACGCTATTGTTATCGTTGCCACATCAATAACTGATTAAGCTGATTGATTGGATTTACGGAGAATTTTAAAGACTTAACAGTTCGGACCTTCACTTAATTAGGGGACCGCTGTGCCTGTCAATCAAAGTATTGTCTCGTTCTGGAAGTACATTAGTGAGTTCTTAGTATAACTCCATTAAGTGCCCCTATCGTAATTAAACTGTCATGCGGTTACCCGTTTAACAATGATTGATTGTTATTGTTGGAACTGAACGATCATTAGCGCTGATCTTATCTTAATTGAGTTCTCTTCGTAAAAGCGATTAGGAGTTCTTAGAATTAATAGCTACGCTGGTAAGATAGTGTAAAGCAATGCCAATCCTTATCTCTTACAATAATTAATTATGGTGGTCTGTTTATGGTGCTGATTATGGTCTGATTATGGTGCTCGGAACGCAACTTCTCGGTCGTATTTGAAAAGGTGAAGCTCCCCTCTTATCTGATCAACTGGAGCCTATTTTAATCTCTACGGAATAACATTGAACTTATCTATTAATAATTATATAATATATGTGTACTTTTATGCATAATTAATTAGATGTATTGTTTCTGTAATAAAGACTAATTAGGCCTAATTAAAACCCTTACACTGTAACGTGCATGTTTTTTTTCTTTCAGCTATTATTTATTTATTTATTTATTTATTTAATTTTTTAACACCAGTAAAACAAACTTTATCCTTTAACTCTTTTTGCATCAAATTTTAACGGGATTTCAAACGGATTTTAGCGGATTTCAACAACCAAGTACACACAAGGAAAAAAAATGCCTAAAACTCGAGTCGAGTTGGGGCAGTTAATTTTTCCCTCCTTACTTCTTAAGATTTGTGCTTGCTTTGTTCTTCATTTATTATAAAAAATACTTTTTAATTACTGCTTGTTAAAACTGCTGACCTCCTCCCACGCCTACTTTTCTCCTCCTCCCCCCCCCCACAGCACCACAGCACTCCCTGAAAACGGACGTCCATCACCCTCATCTAAGAAGAGCAGAGGCAGCTGCTGACACTGACAGTACTCTATGGTACTAGTAAACGGTTGTAGCTTGGTCCTTAACAGAGATAGGTCCTTTCAATTATCCTCGTTGAAAAGAAAAAATTTCCACCTTTCGAATAAGCCTAATTGCAGTCATCCACCTAAATTGGAAACATGACAATCGCAACTGAAAGTTAGAAATAGCGAAAAAACAAATAGTGCCCTACGATACCAGCCTATAGGAAACGGGCGTAGCTTTGTTCCTAGCAGGGATAGAACCTTTCAGTTCCCCTTATTGCAAAGATAACATTTTCACCTTTCGAATAAGCCTAATTGGAGTCATCTACCTAAATTACGAACGAACAACAGTAGTTAAAGTTATAAATTGACAAATTAAGACTTTTATAGGTGTTAAATAAGCCAAAATGGCTGAAAATTACCCCAAATAATGTCCAGAGTAGACCCTACAGCCGTTGAAGGAGGCTGGTAGACTCTCACCCAATCCTGGATGCCACTGCATGACCGTTATAGGGACTTGGCCATGTTCGCCCATTCTAGCAAAATAAGCTTTCAACAAATTGTCGCGCTAATTTGGCTTTATACCAATAAATCTTGGGGGCTTCTGTGAGGGGGTGAAGGAGCAGGGCACAGCTGACCTACACCTAGTGATAGATTGCTTTTTTTATTAAAACTCACTTCAGATTACACCAAAAGTACGGTAGGCCGCAAAAAAGCGAAATGGTAAAAAAAAAAGCAAAAATGGGGGGGGGGGAAATAAAATTGGTAAAAAACAGGAGTTGTTGCCATCACAAGACTAAAAAAAAAGGATTAAACAAAATTAGAGATAACTTAAGAAAGAAAAAAAAAAACAAGCTACGGGATTTGAACTGGGGAAACCTCGCTTTGCAGCCGCCGACATTACCACTGAGCCACAGACACACTCGAAAGTCGAGTCTCTAATACTCTAATACTATTGTGCAAGCGGTTAACGTGTTCCCGTCGTATTAGCTGTTTTTGTTCATAAACCAGACGTATTTCTTCAGAAGTTTCACAAACACTTAAAACATGACTTTGACAACGTGGCATGGTTAAGACTAGTGTGTGTCTCATCGAAATTTAGCATAATTAATGACTGTAAAGGGAGCAACAAATCATCTAGCCATCCTCGTGGCGGCTACTTCGACCCTAAATAAATTCAAAATAAGAATAGCCTAACAGTTTTTTTTAAAGTTTTAAAACAAAAAAAAAAAGATGATGTTCCTAGCTAAATAAGCATACATAAGAAATATTTCTGCGATGTTACAAAAAAATATTAAATCAGGACGAGTACCAAAGTAGCTGCCACCTGAGATAAATGCAATGTACGAAATCTACGAATATTCAGTTGCCAAGAGGTGGGGGTCGGGCGTGGTTCGGTAGGATGTTGCTCCAGTAATTTATACTAAATTTCTCCGACAGACTTAAGTCTTAACCAAGGCAAGTTTACAAACTTTTAAGTATTTGTGAGACATTTTAGTCAGTATTCATGGCTTATTAACAAATCGGCTACTAACAACACGACGGAGCAGTTTCCTTAAACAGAGAACTATAGCTTTGGCTATTCCGAAGCTCTTTGCACAATGTTTGTCAGCATAGCCTAGTGGTTAAAGCCTGTGGACCTGTGTGTGAGGGTCCCTTGATCAATTCCTGTAACTTGCATCATTTTTTTTCTTTCAGCTATTATTTATTTATTTATTTTGTTTATTTTTAACACTAGTAAAACAAACTTTATCCGTTAACTCTTTTTGCATCAAATTTTAACGGATTTCAAATGGATTTTAATGGATTTTGTTAGAGGTGAGTATTTTAACTACGACTGTGTGGATCCTTTCAAAGACTTTAAACTTTGTAACTCTAAATAAGAGTTTAATAGGCATGACAGAAAATTACATAAGTTATAATTTAAACTTTACATAATAAGAAAGTTGGACAGTTAGCATCTTAGGGCTGCTCACGTAGGAGGCTGAGTTGGAAGTAAGGCTTCCACAAAACGTTCGTGACGTCGCCTTCCAACTGGTTTATTTACTTCCGGATTCCTGGCCTGGAACTTTCTCGGAGTTTCTTCTCCAGGAAACGGGTACTGCCCATGTGTGACTCAGGAACTGGGGATTGGTGTGCAAGGTGAATAGCTCCTGAAGTCACAAACATGATTAATTCAAACAAATCATGGCGCTGTTCATTTCTGAACAAGCTGACAGATTTCAACAACCAAGTACACAAGGAAAAAAAGCTTAAAACCTGAGTCCCAGTTGGGACAGTTAATTTTTCCCTCCTTACTTCTTGAGATTTGTGCGTGCTTTGTTCTTAATTTATTATAAAAAATACTTGTTAATTACTACTTGTTAAAACTGCTGACCTCCGCCCATGCCTACTTCATGTATTTTTCCCCGCCCCTCAAGCACCACCACACTCCCTGAAAACCGAAGTCCATCACCCTCCTCTAAGAAGAGCAGAGGCAGCTGCTGTCACTGACAGTACTCTACGGTACTAGTAAAACGGTTGTAGCTCGGTTCCTAACAGAGATAGGTCCTTTCAATTGCCCTTGTTGAAAAAAAGAAATTTCCACCTTTCGAATAAGCCTAATTGCAGTCATCCACCTAAATTAGAAACGTGACAATCGCAACTGAAAGTTGGAAATTAGCGAAAAAACAAATAGTGCTCTATGATACCAGCCTATAGTAAAACGGCGTAGCTTTGTTCCTAGCTGGGATAGAACCTTTCAGTTCCCCTTATTGCAAAGATAACATTTTCACCTTTCGAATAAGCCTAATTGGAGTCATCTACCTAAATTACGACGAAGTCACAGTAGTTTAAAGTTATAAATTGACAAATTAAGACTTTTATAGGTGTTAATAAGCCAAAATGGCCGAAAATTACCCCACATAATGTCCAGAGTAGACCCTACAGCCGTTGAAGGTGGCTGGTAGTTTCTCACCCTATCCTGGATGCCACTGCTTGACCATTATAGGGACTTAGCCATGTTCTCCCATTCTAGCAAAATAAGCTTTCAACAAATTGTCGCGCTAATTTGGTTTTATACCAATAAATCTTGGGGGCTTGTGTGAGGGGGTGAGGGAGTATGGCACAGCTGACCTACACCAAGTGATAGATTGCTTTTTTTTTAAACTTACTTCAGAATGCACCAAAAGTACGGTAGGCCAGAAAAAAGCGAAACGGTAAAAAAAAAAGGAAAAACGGGGGAAAAAATCAAATTGGTTAAAAAACAGGAGTTGGTTGCCATCACTAGACTAAAAAAAAAAAGATTGAACAAAATTAAGGATAGCTTAAAGAAAGAAAAAAAAGCAAGCTACTGGATTTGAACTGGGGTACCCTCGCTTCGCAAGCCAACATTACAACTGAGCCACAGACTCACTTGAAAGTCGTGTCTCTAATAAGGCTATACTATTGTGCCAGCGGGAAACGCGTTCCTGTCGTATTAGCTGTTTTTGTTCATAAACCAGACGTATTTCTTCAAAAGTTTCACAAACACTTAAAACATGACTTTGACAACGTGGCAAGGTTTAAACTAGATTGTGTCCTATCGAAATTTAGCATAATTAATGACTGTGAAGGGAGCAAAAAATCGTCCAGCCATCCTCGTGGCGGCCACTTCGGCCCTGAATGAATTCAAAATAAGAATAGCCTATCAGCTTTTTTTTAAAGGTTTAAAACAAGAGAAGAAAGATGATGTTCTTAGCTAAATAAGCATACATAAGAAATATTTCTGCAATGTTAAAAAAAAAATTAAGACGAGTACCAAAGTAGCTGCTACCTGAGATAAATGCAACCTACGAAATCTACGAATATTCAGTTGCCCAGAGATGGGCGTTGGGCGTGGTTCGGTAGGATGTTGCTCCAGTAATTAATACTAAATTTCTCCGACAGACTTAAGTCTTAACCAAGGCAAGTTTTCAAACTTATGTCTTAAGTATTTGTGAGACATTTTAGTCAGTATTCAATTATTAAGGAATCGGCTCCTAAAAACACAACGGAGCAGTTTGCTTAAACAGAGAACTATAGCTTTGGCTATTCCGAAGCTCTCTGCACCATGTCTGTCAGCATAGCTGTGGACCCGTGTGTGGGGGTCCCTTGTTCAATTCCTGTAATTTGCATGTTTTTTTTTCTTTCAGCTATGATTTATTTTTTTTTAACACTAGTAAAACAAACTTTATCCTTTAACTCTTTTTTCATCAAATTTTAACGGATTTTAAACGGATTTTAACGGATTTCAACAACCAAGTACACACAAGGAAAAAAGCCTAAAACTCGAGTCCCAGTTGGAGCAGTTAATTTTTCCCTCCTTACTTCTTAAGATTTGTGCTTTCTTTGTTCTACATTTATTAAAAAAAATACTTTTTAATTACTGCTTGTTAAAATTGCTGACCTCCTCCCATGCCTACTTCATGTATTTCTCCTCCTCCCCCCCCCTCAAGCACCACCACACTCCCTGAAAACCAACGTCCAGCACCCTCCTCTAAGAAGAGCAGAGGCTGCCACTGACAGTACTCTATGGTACTAGTAAAACGGTTGTAGCTCGGTCCATAACAGAGATAGGTCCTTTCAATTGCCCTTATTGAAAAGAAGAAATTTTCACCTTTCGAATAAGCCTAATTGCAGTCATCTACCTAAATTACGAGCGAAGCAACAGTATTTCAAGTTATAAATTGACAAATTAATAGTCGAAATAGTAGACATTAGCCAAGAAGTCGAAGAAACAGATGACGAACTTAGTGTTGATTATATGGTCACAGCTGACGGTGTAATTGTAATAGATTGATAATGTTGTAACCAAAGAAAGAATAATGAAGTATTTAAAGTCATGTCAATGTGTTATGTTCTGTAAGGATAATTTTAAAAACTAATAAAATTACAAACCCTATTCTTGTTTGTAGTGAAATATTTTATTGCCTACAAGCTGGTTATACGTTTTATTAAATACTTTTTAAAATCCTAAACATTTTTCTTTCCTTTTTAAATGTAAGTTTGGTCTTTAATTTAAGATTGGTGAGGACTTAGGACTTTTATTTATTAACAAATTGTAGTTTTTTTTATTACAACCATTCGCACTTTGAAAAGTTATTTTTTATTAAAATCTTAGGTTTTACCCAAAATTAAACTTTTCAACATCGAACGCTAGTGAAGTTGTGTCAACAATAATTCATTAATGGTAGTTAGCAAGTTATCTACCCCTTTTGGCATGAAAATTGCAGAATGTACTTCCCTCATGTTTCGGCAGAATTCTGTCCACTCATCATACGTGAGTTTAAACAATATTCCGAGTTCTGCGTCAAGGATGTGAACTTGCGCATCATTTCCGTGGAACTGGACTACAATTTTCTTTTTCTTGCTCAATGATAAGTTGTCATACTGTGCTTCCTTTATGTCTGTTACACTCGCCCATCGCTGAAAAACCCTTTTGTTGATTGCCTTGTGGACGAAATAAAACTTCATCCATTCCACACGACTCAGTTTTGTCGTATGGTATCCTCGTCTGAATACAATAGCACCATCGTCAGATGGAAGGGTCATTTCAACATCATGGCTCAACAAGTAATATCCCTTGTAATTAACCATTCTTTATTTAAATAGTCTTGGTTTTTCTTTTCTCCTTTTTTCTTTATGATAAATATCTTCGGTTTTTCTTTCCTCTTTCTTTCTTTCATCGGTTTTGTAACTTAACTTGCAAATATTAAAGACTACATTTCACACCTACTGTAAATTATACTCTATGTGAATGGGTAATATTTACAGAATCTATGTAAGTACTTAAAAAACATTTGGAAATAAAAATGATAATTGTTCTTTTAACAGTTAATTTATTTTCAATAATATATATATATATATATATATATATATATACAATATTTACAAAAAAAATTGATGAATTCCCTTTCTGAGGAAGCCATTTCGAGTAACAATGCCCCCATCTTCCGACGACGCCTGAATTCAGCATGATTTAGCCGGTTTCTAAAAGAACTGAACACGTCTCCACAGAAAAGATGTAATTCCATTACACTTGTTCAGGCGTCTCAGCTCCTAAACCCTTAACTTGACCAGGATTGGTGTTAGTGGACTTGCGCCCCTTCCAATTCTTTACCGCTTCCTAGTGGTTAAAAATTCTTTATTATTTCATTATTATTATGATGATTTTACAAGGCATTAATAACTAATTAATAAGGACTTTCTTCATCTTCAATCTATTATAATTATGTCATCATCACCTTCATCATCACTGATGGTTATCACTTCGTGATCATCTATAGTAATTATTTCTTCAATGAAAACTACGTCGTCATCCGTGTTTAGATCCAGATCACTGTAATAATTTTTTCCTGTTTTACCAAACTAAGCCATTTAAAAAGCGCTTGTCGTCTACAATTGTTTTTTTTACATATATTTACCCATTATCATCTTGTGTTCCGGTGTAGGCCTCAGCTTCTAACTGCAACACCAGTTCTTCTGCCAAATCGTGTATATCAATGAACTCATTGACAGGATTGTTGTTGGGTTGTATTAAAATCTTTAAAAATTGTAAAAATTGGTTCTTAGTTTAGATTTCTACGATAGAATAATTTTTACCGACAAGCAAAAAAATAAAAAGCATGAAATTTGGTGCATAAGTCATTCTTTATAGTACAAATGGAACTAGCTGTGCCGCAAGTAATAAGTTGCAGGATGTTGTTTATAATTTCACGGGATTTACACTAAGAAGGACGAAAAACGTTGCATTGGGTTTAATTAAGATGTTATCGTTCAAAACCAGCTTAAATTTATGGTAGGAACACTATCTATGACTGGTAATTTACTATAAGTTGATACACAGACTATTTACACAAAGTGTGTATACACAAAATATTTACATAAATGTAAATTTAATTCGGTGTAATAATAAAATCACAAACCATGTGTATTTTTCGTTAAAATATTTTAATTAACAAACAAATATTCAATTAAAAATATTTACAAAAAAATATAACATTTAAATAAATGCTTTGTTATTAAACAGATAT
>JAHWFP010268210.1:14277-29476 GCA_023313725.1 Lithobius niger | reverse complement strand
CTGAAAAAATATACTTGATCCCTATCTAATGGCAGGGTAAACTTGATCCCTATCTCGTAGCATGTAATAGCGGAAGGTAATGTAGCTTTGCCAAATCCTGTCCCTAACGTTTCTCTTCAAATTACCGCTGATCGAGCTCGTTCTTTCCAAGAAGTTACAAGCCTTTCAGTGAACATACCTAGCATCAATCCAGCAGATGACAGCGTGGAATTAAGCCCTGGTATTTATATTAACGAACTTTTATGCTTCGTCAATAACCAACTGGGGAAAGAAAAGCCGGAAGTTGTCGCTCGACTCGCTGTTGCTTATTACACACCTGAAGAAATTGGAGCTGCCAAGAAACTTTTGTTTGAATCTTGCACTAAACGGTTAATTGTCCGTCAAGGTGATGACAAGGATTTCAAGAACGTTATGGACATAATCCACGTGCTTGAACATCTACCTAGTGAGAAACGGCCCAGTTTTCTGTCGGAAACCATGCGTTTTCCCCCGGGACGAGTCGAGTGTATAGAATTTGGCAATCTTGCTTCTTCCTTACGTAACTTGCAACTCGATGTGGCTGAAATTCGTGCTGCGCAGCTCAGAAACTCAGTCCATCCAATTCTGGACGACTTTTACGATCTAAATGCCAAAAACTTTTGAGTGTTCAGATACGACAAGCGGTCCCTTGGGAATCAACGCCGCCATCGCTGCCCGGAACTGGAAGCGGAAGTACACGCGAAAAACCACCGGGATGTAGGAAAAGGCGAACAGCACGCGGCGCATGGTGCGGTACTATCCATCTCGACTGGGGCCGATAGCCTTGGCAAACGGAATCCGGTCTCAAGCCTCTGCAATATTGGTGAACATTTCGAGCAGACGACAAACATGATCAATGTTGACGCGCTCACTTACGCAGAGTGCGCCGATCCAAATAAAAAGAAAAGCGTTGTCTCACCTAATAAACGTAGAAAATCATGTAGTAACCAATCTAATAGACATCACGAAGTCCAAACAACAGGTGAGCAAATCGCTAAGTCTCCACAACAAGGAGGGGAAACAAGTGATAACATCGAAAGTGTTGCTAAAGCAGATGTGCCCACGATTCGTGCTCAGCTACAGGAACGCAACACGATATTAAAAAACATGACAGGAGATGGAAATTGCCTGCTCCGTGCCATTTGTTTTTTCCGCTGGGGTTCGCAACGTGAGCACATGAGGTTCAGAGATGAATTCGTACGCTATATTCGCACGCACGAGGATGTTTTTTCGGCCTTCTTACCCGAGAACGAAGCATCTGTATCTACTATGTGTGATAAACTGGCTTTGTCGGGAGAATACGGCACGCAAGCGGTCATCAATGCTGCTGCTGCCTTGTATAATGTACAAATTGTAGTCCTGCAGGATAAACAGCCACCTTTAAATGACCCATTTAACTGTAAAGAGGAACTCGATACTTGGTATTTGGTGTATTCTGCTGAACATTATAATGTTGGTATGCATAAAGAGGCCAACCCAGACTGGAAGGTTGTCTAATCAAAAAAAGTATGTAGGGACTGGAAGCGAAACATCATCTGCACTGCTGGTGAAAATTGTGGTTTTCAGCACCCACCTCCAGAGCCTACAAAACCAAGTGTAGCCACTGGCAATGAAAATGATCAAGCAAAGAAGATTGTCATTTCAGCTGCAAAGACTCTTGCTGTCGGACGGATTTTTGTCAGCAAACTTCCATGCCAAATGACTGCCGCTCAGTTAGACAAGAAAATTCATGAGTCTTTAAAAATTGAAACTCGGTGTATTAAATTAGAAAACCTCAGTAACAAATGGTACTGTTCATTCTATGTTGAGGCTGACAAAGCGTGTGTATCGAGACTCTTGGACAAAACAGTCTGGGACAGCGGGATCAGAATTGAACCATTCAAGAGCAGGCCTCCTTCCCTAAACACTGGCAGAGTAGGCCTAGTTAAAATGTCCAACTCAAAAAACCTTGTCAGGCTGGTGGAGCGATAAACTCGTGCTCTGCCAGCTCCACTTTTTTGCGTGATGGCTACCCATCAGTCAGACGCGCAGTCCATCCTACAAATCACTGTCAGAAAGAAGATACTCTGAAATTTGTTCTGGCTAACTGTAGGTGTCTACATACCAAATTCACCGAAGTGAAATCCGATATCTCTAACGCTGCTGTTGATATTGCTGTTCTGACTGAATCTTGGCTTTCATCGGACATTGCAAATGGGGAAATTGAGATCCCTGGCTATCAGCTGTTTCGCTGTGACAGAACTGTCGGAAATCATGGTGGCATTGCTGTTTATGTCAGGGACTGTATTCCTGTGCAAGTGGTGCTATGCGTATCTCTTCAGGTTAACGAAGTTATTTGTTTTAAGCTGATCAACTCACCGTCCACAGCTTTGTTCTGTTGCTACAGAAGCGGGTACTGTTCCGATTATACCAACTTAAGGCTGATTGAACACATTACAAACATTGCGAACCGTTTTAAAAATCTTATTGTATTGGGAGATTTCAACTGCCCTAGTATTGACTGGGTCAATGGAATCTGCACTGCTGGGGCCGAACCTGTTGAAAGAGATCTTTTGGAAACTTTCACTGGTATTGACTCCCACCAACACGTGTCTTACCAGAAATGTGCTTGGGCAAACACCAGCAATTCTGGACCTTGTTTTCATTGCAGGGGAAATTGAAGTGCGTTTTGTGGTCCACAGCGCTCCTTACGGGAAGAGTGATCACGACGTTTTGTATTTTGATGCCCTCTTAAATTGTCGGCGACATTATGGATTCAAAAAAGTTATTTACAACTTTCACAAGGCAGACTTTGCCAGCTTGAATGATAGCATTTCTAATTTGAACTGGGACAGTGCTTCCACTGAAGCTAGTTTAAACCAAAAAAAAAAAACAACTCCAATCCAACGGTAGCTAGCACGGAGCAGGAGCACTGTAGTGGGAGTCTTCAAATGTAAGCAGCCTGGATAATGAATGAACCAACCCCTTAAGCACGATTGTCGCCAACGAATATCATAACATATGTAACCTTTCTACGATTTCAGTCGGGGATGGGGGCCCCGCTGTTGTGGTTAGTGCCAGGCCCCTGACTTTGATGTGGGGGCCCTGCGCTCCGTTGTCACGAACGGCAACACTGTATGGGTGTAATCAAATCGAAAGACATCAATAAGTTTTTTTAATTTATCAGTGTTGGCCGGGGCAAGGCATTTAAGATCAAGTCAATGACTTCAAATGGGACTACCTTTTCTGATCCTGTTGACATTGCTGAAATACTTAACTCCAAGTTTTCTTCGGTATTCGGGACTGATTCTAACACATGCAATATTTGTGGGCCTATGGCTCAAGTACATATTAATTCCTCTATAATTTTTAAGCTACTCGTATCTCTGGATCCAAAGAAGGCAGCAGGCTCTGACGGGCTGTCGCCTCAGATCTTGAGCACTGTGCACAATCAATTGCCAAGCCTTTCTGCAGTATCATTAGTGAGTCCATACAAACGGCAATTGTCCCCGAAAGCTGGAAGCTCGCAAACATTGTCCCCCTGTTCAAAAAGAGTAGTCTTGACGACCCCAATAACTACAGACCGATCAGCCTCCTGCCTGTTATCTCCAAAGTGTGTGAAAAAGTTGTGTATCAACTGCTGGTTGACGAATGCAGTCAGCTTGGCATCCTTGATGACACGCAGCATGGCTTCACCAAAGGACGGTCATGTCTTACAATCTGCTTACTACTCGTAATGCATGGACTGCTGCGATGGACTGTGGATTTCCAACCGATGTGATTTGCCTCGATTTAAGTCGTGCTTTCGACACAGTGCATCATTCCAAGCTGGTTGACACCCTTGTGCACCTTGGCATTAGCGTTAATCTCACAAGGTGGATCAATAATTACCTTCAGGGAAGGAGGCAGCATGTGGTCATTGAGGGATTTTGCTCCAGTTGGAGCAAAGTTACTTCAGGTGTTCCTCAGGGATCAGTGCTTGGCTCTATTCTTTTCTGTTTGTTCATTGCGGACATGGGCCACGACATCTCCGATCGATGCTTCTATTTTACAAGAGGACTTCGATAAAGTTATTAAATGGTGTGATGAAGTGGGGATGCTCCTTAATCCAAACAAATGCTATGTAATGCACATTGGTCAAAGTAACCCTCGGCTTATGTACTACTATCGTGGTAAGTCACTTAGTGTGGTGAACACTATTAAAGACCTGGGAGTCATCATCTCGAATGATTTGAGTGTCTCGGACAAAGTTAATGCTGTTGTCGACAAGGCGAACAGATTCATTGGCTTCATTAAAAGGCATGTGCGTTATTTGGATGCTGCCTCCGTCAAAGCCATCTATAAATTTTATGTCCGCACTTTGACGGAACATTGTATTCAAGCTTGGCGGCCGTGGCTGATCAAGGATATTAATCGTCTTGAGCGTATTTAACACAGGACTAACGAACTGGTGCCACAGTTTCAGGGTGCATTCGTACTGTGACAGGCTACAAGGCTTGGTCTCGCGTCTGTTCCTGAAAGGTGGACTCGAGGAGACAATATCTTGACATACCAAATCCTCCGAGGAGGGGTCAGGTTGAATCCAAGTGTATTCTTTACCCCTTTTGATTCTGTGACTCGTGGGCATCCTCAGAAATTGACCAAGAGTCACGTCAGGTTGGAAGTGGGATGCAACGACTTTGCACACCGTGTTATCAACCCGTGGAATGCGCTTTCAGCAAATGTGGTCAGCGCGGGAACTGTGAACTTGTTTAAGGCTGCTGTGGACAAGTTCAACGCAAGATAAACCCCACGTCTGAATTCCCCTTTTATGCTGCTACGAGCCTATGGCTCTGCGGTTGTTTTTCGTGTATTATTATTATTGTCTGGTTGTGTTATCATTTATTCTTGGTTACAGCCTATAGTTAGAAACTTGAATTGAACAATGTGGGGATCGGGGTTGCCAGTTATAGTGCATGGGCCAATCCCAACTTAGAAACACCAGCAGAAGGCAGGGTCCTTTATCTTCCCCTTTACAGCTATGTGGCCAGCTGAGGCAAATTAGTTCAAGTTCCTTCAGTCCCACATAATTCGACATGTTGGCCACAATACGTAAACTTAAATTGTAATAATTAAATTTGTTTGTATTGTTGTACTCGGCACCATATGCTTATTTGCAGCTTGTGGGCGGTATCGGTATTTTATTTAATAAGACTCGTACTATGTACACAGTGTAGAGATTTTTGGAATTTAAAACGGCATCGCAAGACGCTCACTATGAATGTCGCACATATTCGTTCTTAGAATCCGCCTCATTGTGTTAGGAAATGGGATGTCTGCATTGCTATCGGGGCATTTGATTTTACTACTTAATGCAAAAATTACGTCAGTTTTGGTTATCCCCCCCCCCCACCACCACCACCCTGCTTCCTCCTGTGTACCAATCACTGTTTTTGTTGCCTATATCCGGTGGACCGATGATTAAATTTTCTGGCCGGGCGAGAAATGGGTCCCAAACAGACGCAGGCACTTACCGGTCAGTAGCACGGAAGAAGCAGAGTGTAACTGAGCCGACACAGTTGCTATGCCAAGGCATTGAAGGGGCAGTCCCACAGGCTGGAGACGGTAGTGGAATGCCGAGGGTAGGCGGTGAGGTGCAGCTGGACGGTCGACGAAAGAAGTGAACGGATGAAGCGACCATTCAACATGGCCGCTTGAGAACAAAAGATGCAATACTTTCGTGGCAAGCTCTTTTAATAGGAGGGGTGCGCGCTTGGGTTACCAAGCTGGCCGACCAACCAACTTAAAATTTTAAGGATGAAACCAGCATTATGAGAAAGAATACTACAACAGGCAGCCCTCACTGCAAGGGTTTTCTTACTGGCAACTGCCGTCATTCATGTTGCAATCATCCTCATCGTGATTCCCCAGATGGTCAATTGTCCCTTACCCTTTCATGCTGAGATTCTTGCAGTCATAGGGGGCCGCGAATGCGATTCTAAACCCTGTGGTTGCCCTGTACTGTCTTGCAGAGGAATTTCAAGCACCAATTGCCAAACGGTTCGCCAATCGCTCATGTCTTAATTGCACATTTGTAATCACCTGGCAGTCAGATGCAGGAAGGCAGTGCTACATTAAGGGAATTTACTGAAGACAAAAGACAGTCACCTCTCCCCCCCCCCCTCGTTTGGACTGCTGTGAAGATGACAGTGAGGAGTCTTACTCGACCCTGAGGAGAAGGATTTCGGGCTCTGGTCACAAAAGGACCCGCTACCTGCTGTCCCTTTGTTACCCTCATCGCAGCACCTTCTGACCTTCGCCTCTCGCTACCTCCTGTTCCTCGCCGACCTTCATAGCAGCATCTTCAGACGTTCACCCTCTACTGCCTGCTGTTCCAAGCCAACCATCGTGCAGCGCTTACACCTTCATCATTTGCCGCATTCTCTCACTCGCCGTCCAACACTCAGCCGACCAAACTTCGGACCTTCATCTTCAGCTGCCTGCTTTCCCTCAGTAGCCATATCATTGCAGCTCTTCAACGCTTCATTCTTCGCTGCCTTTCGTCCCTCACCAACCTTTGTTTGCAGCTCGACTAACCCTCGTTTATCGCTGCCTGCTGTCCTCCCCGACCATCATTGCCACTCCTTCGAACCATTGTCTGTCTGCTGTACCTCACCAACCTTCTTTGCAGCTCTTCAACCTTCATCCTTAGCTACTTTCCATCCCTCACCAACCTTCGTTTAACCAAGCTCGACTAACCTTCATCCTTCGTTACTTTCCGACCTCACCAACCTTCGTTTGCAGCTCGACTAACCTTCGTCCTTCGCTACCTGCTGGCCCCCCCCCCCCCCTTTTGCAGCTCGACTAACCTTCATCCTCTGCTGCCTGCTGCCCCCCACCAGCCATCGTTGCAGCTCTTCAACCTTCATCCTTCGCTCTCTTCTGTCTCTCACTGACCTTCCTTCGCTGCTCTACTAACTTTCGTCCATCGCTGCCTTCATTTCTTTGCCAACCATCATTTCAGCTCTTCGTCCTCCATTTCCCGCATGTTTGCAGCTCTGCTACCCCGTCACTTCTCACTGCCAATTGTCCCTCATAGTCGAAACTTGCACCTTTCCGAACCTTCATCCTTCGCTGCCTGCTGCACGTCTCTCACCATATCAGCAGCCACAGCCGAAAGACCAGGCCAATTTCACCCACTCTTCGTAAACTCCTACTAGAAGACCCGGAGAAACTCGAAAGACTGTGATGTCGGACCAGAAGGATCTTCGCCTTCCTCCATTTGGTTTCCGCTTCACTCTTTCGTCCGCAATATGGGACCAACTAACAATATCCGTTCCCACCGACAAGCCCTTGCCGTCGACCATCCCACCGAATGTCCGAGCACCAACTGTCATCCAACTTTGTCCATAAAACTGAAAGACAACTTCCCCCGCCTTCGGCCAAAAGACCTGAAAGTCTGACACACCTGAAAGATCCGAAGGCACCTCAAAGACCAAAAGATTGACACAAAGTACCATGGCGTCCCAAAAGACCAAGCAACCTGAAAGATCCCGAATGCCAACAAGTCCAATAGGTCTTTCGAATGTTTTCAAGGATGCTTGTCAACACGTCGCTCTCTTCACGATCACCGACTGTTTCACAACAAAACAAGGGATCCGCCTCAAGGCTACTATTCAGATTGTCGAACCCTCCTTCGGCAGTCCCGGCGTCATTGTCTCACCTCCATAACCCCCACCACCAAAACAACACTGTAACGGAGTATCTCTTTTCATCAAAACGACTCCTGTTGCAGACAACCAACTTGGCACCAACGCAAACCAAATGTCTGCTGTCCCTCACCAACTTTGTCGAAATCTCATCCTGACATGGGTCCTTCACTGCTGATTAGCCGGCTATCTGAAACTCCTGAAACCCACCGCAGCTTTCCCCAACTGTCGTCTTTTATTGCCAGTCTTCAGATGACTCCCGCATAATAGCGTAAATTGTGTATTAAAAGCCCAGTTGAAGCTAAAGCCCACCCCCTAAAATGCTGTAAAGTCAAAATCATGGAATAGTGGAGTTAAAGCCCATTCCCCAAATTGTCGTTTTTCTACGAAAAATTACCTAAAAGTTAATTGATGTGAATAAAGATAGTACTGCTTGCTATGTTTACTGGCCCCTTTTCCCTCCCTATGGTAATAGTGGACTCTTCCTTTGCTCCTTGCACCTGCACAAGGCCTGGGCATCTCTCACCTAAGCCTCCTCCCTTCTTCACAGCAATTAAAAGGATGAAAAATTGGTCTTTCAGAAATCGTTCAAAAGCTTCGAATTTTCTGTAATAGATGTCCAGGGCAGTTATGAGAAAAGAACTCGCACAAGGAGAGCCTGATGATGACAGGAGGACTGAAACAGCACATCTAGTTTAGTCATAAATGCCTGTCGAAAATTCGCTTTTTGAATATCACAATACTGAGAAGTATTTGTTCACTTTTGGGTTTGAGTGTCTTTGAAGAAAAATTTTATAGATGTCCAGAAAGTAAAAAATTGATAATGCTTGATTTAAAGCCCACCCCCCTATTTTTGCTAAATTAACTGCATAAGCCCATGGGCGTTTAATCCACGATTTACGGTAAATTACTCCAATAAAGCCCAAGCACTCAACTGAAAGAAGCTTCAAGCTTTGGGCCGTAAAAGGCCTCCGCTGTAAACTAAAAGAAGCTTCAAGCTTTGAGCCGTAAAAGGCCTCAGCTGTAAACTAAAAGAAGCCCCATGCTTTCGACCAAAAGATGCCTCAAGCTTTTGACCGAAAGAAGCTAATTCAAGCTTTAACCGAAAGACATTTCATGACATCCAGTTTTGAAAGTCTCGACTAGACCATTTCAGCAGTAAAATTCAACCCACCAACACGAATTCACCTACAACCAAGACATGGCCCCTTGTCGTACAACAACTCCGTTTCTTCACGTAACATCGGCTGCAATGATCGCTACTTGGATCAAGAAGGTTATCTACAAAGCCTACGACGACCTAAAACATCCACTGTGCAAACACAACATCAACTCGAGCACATGAACTCGGGTGGGGCACTCTCCACTTCTTCACAAGCCGCTACTCCATGGACGTGTCAACACATGAAAATGGGCTACACCGTCTGGGATCGATAGTAACAGCCAGATGAAAAAATGAACCATCTTCTACGTTGAATGTTCGAAATCAATCGATCACAATTGTAACGATCAAATTCAAAAACAAAAATACTCTCAGTGCGGTATTTTGCGATTTTTCGATAGGCCTAATAGTTCGAGTGGTGTTAGTTTCGGTCTCTCCTATCTTCTTCAGGCTTCCTTTCTTGTTCTTGCTTCTGTTTTACATTGCCATGAGTGCTAGTGTTTTTGAAAATGCATGGAAACCGTTGCCCACTGTACTTCTCGCGCGTCGTCTGCTCAACGCTCGCACGATCCCATTTGCGCGTGAGGTGTGCCCCCAACTCTTTACTAATTAGGAATTTGATGTTAGGGTTTGACGGCCTTTGTAGATTCATGAGAGGTTGTCCGCTCGCCACACAGTGTTGAATCGCCAGCGGGGGTGAAGTATTGAATCGATTGGGACCAAACAACTACACTGCTGGTGTCTAATAGTAAAAGGGATTTACAACTACAAGGACTTGAATCGCTGGCGATTCAACACTGTGTGGCAAGCGGACATGAATCTACAAGGGCCGTCAAACCCTAACATCAAATTCCTAATCAGTAAAGAGTTGGGGGCACACCTCACGCGCAAATGGGAACGTGCGAGCGTTGAGCAGACGACACGCGAGAAGTACAGTGGGCAACGGTTTCCACGCATTTTCAAAAACACTAGCACTCAATGCAATGTAAAACAGAAGCAAGAACAAGAAAGGAAGCCTGAAGAAGATAGGAGAGACCGAAATTAACACAACTCGGACTATTAGGCCTATCGAAAAATTGCAAAATACCGCACTGAGAGTATTTTTGTTTTTGAATTTGAGCGTTACAGTTGTGATCGATTAACAGCCAGATGTGTTGTCCAACCCCCTTAAACACTCCACAACAAAAACGAAGACCTCCACTCCAGAAGATGGAACTCCATTCTGACTGTTTGTGATCATTTTTAACAAACTGAGAAGTTTGCCAACTTTTGGGGGAGCCAGCTATGTGGTGCCTGCCGCCATAAGTGATGTCTACTGTAAATGCAAAAATGTACATGTAGTGGATATTTGCGTGCCAGCAACTAGAAATCCCAATTTTTCCGTCTAGACAAAATTGGTTTCTATTGCCTTATCGAAAATATACACTACCTGTACCGACCATTCCTCACCTCTTGAGTTACCATCATGACATATTGAGAGGATAAAAAGCCACACCCGAAAGTTTTTATGGCACCCTCGCACTAAGCGACTTGGCCGCGTGGCCAGGTCGCTGCAGCCAATGGGAATGCTTACCGTTTATGGAAAACGACTCACTAATCATTTTCATTGGCTGCAACAACCTGGCCGTGCCAAGTCGCTCAGTGCTCGGGCGGCCTTATGGGAGGGCTCCGCATGACGCTTGCAACCCCTCCCCCCCCTCATATCCCACCAATCCCCAGACCATTTTTTGTTTGTAAAAAGCTAGTTGCAAACTTGATAAAAAATATTCCGTTTTAGGGGCCCCCCGGAAAAATAATTAGTTTTACATTTTCACCTTGATTCAGAGAAACTTAGCTTCTCAAAGTAAACTACTTTTCAGAAGTAGAATTTGGTGCAACTGGCTTTAAAATCACATGACATTGTTTGTATTTGAAATAGTTTTTTTTATTTATATAGTTCTAACTTTCTCCTTTCAGAAAGCACTACCGGGGGACAGAGCAAAGGACGGACTGTTGCTTGAAGACCGGACGGTGATGTGAGGAGAAGAGCGAAGGTAGACGTTTTCTGGCTATCGCTGGAGGGAAAAGATGGCAGGCCGACCTCGCCCAAATGCTTTTGTAGAGGATCCTCGCGCATGTGCAGGACTGGTTACGCAGCTGTCAATCTCAGCTTTAAAAAAGCTTTAAAACTCCAGCGAGAGCAGCATACTTCAGGGTATGACAGTTTGAATCTAGGAATAAAGCCGCAGAAAAAAGGCCTGGAAAAAAGTCAATAAAAGAAGCCACAGTCAAAAAAGCTGCAGAAAAAAAGTTTTCTGGTGAAATACGACCCAGGGCAACTGACCTAACATGTAACAAAAACACGAAAAACTACAACAAAATATAGACAAAACAATTCGGCTTTTTCCGTAAGCTGTTTGCCACCGCTTTTCTTCCTTCGGTTGTTTCTTCCAGGCTAATTTTTTGTTCATGTTTTTTTTTTTTTTTTTTTGCCATGTACCTTCAGTTCAAACTGATTAAACGTTTTCGATTACAGCATATTCTAAGGATGTAAACATATTATTACAACATTTGTGGATACATTTAATTCAAGTAAAAGAAAAGTCGTGTGCTGGTTTTCGGGATATAGCCCCGCCTAACACTGGCTGGTTTAAGTGCACTTGGATGTGAATTGTTTTTTAATAAGATTTCTCGTAGTCTGGATTTTTACGAATCTGGAATCTTTGCTGAGACATAGCCAAAAAAAATGGGAGAACAAAATGGGAGTTTGCACACTATAAAACCAAGTGGCTTAAAATAAACATGTTTCAGACAGACATAGAAAAAAGTGTGTGCAAGTTTTAGCTGAAAACTACACGCATATGTTTTACAAAATTCGATGGGTTCCGTAGACTTTCACACTATTCAGATATACTTTAAGGAGCATGACCGCCGTGTCCCCGGAAACCTTACAGATGTTCCCCGACAAACATTTTACTATTCCGGGGGGGGGGGGGGGGGGGGGGGGGGCGGCCGCTGTGCGCGTACATCCTAGCAAATGGTTCCCTGCCCGACTAGGGCCGGATTAAAACTCGTAGAGGTCTGGTGCTTAAGATTTATTGTGGCCTTATTCCCCCCTCCCACCAAAAGAGGAGTTTTCTTTTTTTGAATAATAATTTCTTCCTGTAACAACAGTAAAAACAAAACAAAAATGTATTTTAAATAGTATCGTTTCGTAACCGTGAGGCACCCTTGAGGCCCTTTTCGGCCTGTGGCCTGGTGCTTCAAGCACCCAAAGCACCCCCCTTATTCCTGCCCCGTGCCCCACAAATTCCATGACGAGGCAACTAACCTAACCTAATAATGCCCCAAACATTGTTCCTTGCCTGAAACTCATTCCCCACCTGGTGAAATGCAGTCGAAGTTGCTTAACTACCTTATTTGACCTAATCTGTAACACCACACTGGAATCCTCACTTGTTTTGGATTTTATTTTTTCTGTAAATTTCACGTAAAAGTTAGGGATAGGCCAATTACCACTTTTCAATGTAAGTGTAACGTTTTAAAGAAAATAAACAAATTGCTTATTAGATTGTGTAAACGAAAATGCTTACGTTTAAAATGTGTTGCAAATATCTCTGCGCTGAGAGAAATGAAACGGCAGCGAGTATAAACAAACGCCGATCGTAGCATCCGGGAACGGCAGTAAAGACTAGTGTGCAGCCATCTACACTAAAAAGATCACTAAAAAAAGTTAAAACTTTTTTGTCTAGGTGGCTGCACACGTCTTCACTGAAGTCCCGAACGCTACGACAGACGTTTGTTTACAACGCAACCTGTGTTTTAAGCGTGTGTTTGAATATTAGGGCTAAACACATTTGACGTCCAACACTACAAAACCGTTACCTTTCTGTCTAAATCTGTCTAAAACGTGTTTAGCATATTTTAAAACAACCGTATTTATGTTGCGTAAATTCTTCTCCAGTGGCGATTCTTAGGTAGTCTATTCAAGTGGGAGAGTGCGTGGCACACCAATAACAGACGGTTACCCCTTTATTATGGGAACGAAAATGATCTTGGTTGTTCTAGACTGGAGTTTATGAGGCGCCGTTTGGGACATAATTAAGTTACCTAAAATATATATAACATGGCGAATATATAAATATTTTGCGCATATATAAATATTTTAACATATATAAAATTATGTTCCATATATAAAATATTTTCCATATATAAAATATTTTCCATATATAAATTTTATTCCGTATATAAATTATTTTCCATACATAAAATACTTTCTATATATATAAAATGTTTTCCATATATGCAATTTTTTCCATGTATATGAAGTTTCCTCGTGCAATCCTCATATATAAAGTTTTTGTGCGCATCAATATGCCCAAGGTGAGCAACACCATCTACCGGTAAACAGTGCAACTATAGCCTTGCGCGTAGTATGAGGCGCCGTTTGGGACATAATTAAGTTGCCTAAAATATATATAATATGGCGAATATATAAAATATTTTGCGCATATATATAATATTTTGTCAAATATATAAATATTTTAACATATATAACATTATGTTCCATATATAAAATATTTTCCATATATAAATTATGTTCCATATATAAATTATTTTCCATACATAAAATACTTTCCATATATATAAAATATTTTCCATAAATTAAATACTTTCCATATATAATTTTTTCCCATATATAAAAAATTTTCCATATATATGCAAGTTGTTCCATATATATGAAGTTTCCTCGCGCATTCCTCATATATAAAGTTTTTGTGCGCATCAATCTGCGCAGGTCTCCGCCCAAGGTGAGCAACGCCATCTACCGGCAGACAATGCAACTATAGCCTTAGGCGTAGTGGCGTGGCGCGTTGCGGCGTTAACGCAACAGGACAGAACAGAACGCAATTCATTTGCAAGTAGGCTTCAAATTTAAAGCAGTTTTGAGAAAAAGCGTAAAATAAAAATGTACGTTTAAATATTGTGTCAGTATGCTTAGACCATGACAGAAAAACGTAGGAATTAATTACATCTGTGCTATAAAAATGAAATTTCGTAGCACAGTATCATTTCTACGATAATTACTTCTTTCTGCCATGGCGTTAAGCTTACTTTTACAGTAATACTAAGGCACCATTTAAATTTTCGTTTTTATTTTTAAGAGTTTCTTTCAAAACAGCTTTAAAATTGATGCTTATTGCAGGTACGCTGCCTTCTGTTTGCGGGCAGTAGGAGCTGAATTACCAGGCCTCACGATGATCATGTTGATGCAGGAACAGAGCTGCCCGCAAATAACCTTTTTTACACGGGCCCTTTGGATCCCAGGCGTCTCGGATCTCCGGCGTCATTCGGATCACGTAACCTCGCTCCCAGAAGTTCTCTGCTCTCACACCAGCTGGCAACAGGGGCGTGTCGCTTGTAGCTTTACGAGTCCCTACATATCTGTTCAAGATGGCGGCCAGAAGTAGACAAGAGTCGTGATGCGTTTCTCTATCCAATGCTACGTAGTAGTACGATTTTCCTGCTGAAACTTCATTTTCATCGCTGCAAAAACTGACAATCTGCATTTGTGTTCTATTGTGGTGTTCCATTTTTTATTTGTTCAAAATGGTCATGTTTTTTGCCAAATAAAATCTTGATTATGTGTCAGTACTAATAAAAAACTTACTACTTAAAAATGAGATTACCGTAATACATGTTTTTAAAAGTGTATCTAAGGAGGAATCAAAAGGCAAAAAGTTAAATATGCCAGGTATACGTTGATAACAAAAATTTTTTTGCTGCTATTTGTAAATTTGTTGGAATCATTGTGATGCCAAAACAATCCAACTGCTTTAGTTAATTTTTTATGCAATGTTTAAACAATAAATGGCAAAAATATTTCCATGCTAGGTCACACTTGCCCAACATCACACCAGTTGTCAAACTGTTTACCTTTGGGCTGGTGTCATTTTAAAATCAAGTGGGTATAATTTTTTTAATATAGTCCCCCGAATAAAAAATTAAAACTGTCTACAATAAAGGCTGACCTTGTGAGAATGCACGATGCATTAATCTGGGAACTACTGCCCTGAATAGATAGATATATTAGTGTATCTGGTATTCTGACAAGGCCATTTTCTTTTTGTCCTGGTTTGTATATGCGTGACCTAGGCTTTAGGTCATCATTGAGAAAGGTTGAACAGCCTCCGAATTCGGCTGGAGCCCGTAGGCTGTAGGTTTGCCGCGCTCCCAGCCGAAGCCATGGCGCCAGTAAGCCCGTAGGCAGGGTGTGCTCTGGAAACGCAGTGGTTACTGACGAGACACTGTGCTGCAGCCTACTTTTTTTCTTGCGCATCCTAAATGCTGCTTCTCATCCCCCCCCCCTTTT
>JAHWFP010268210.1:280-14177 GCA_023313725.1 Lithobius niger | reverse complement strand
CTTTTTTTCTTGCGCATCCTAAATGCTGCTTCTCACCCCCCCCCCCCTTTTGTAAAACCCAAAATTTAAAAACCTTTGGCCTTTAATTTGGTTTAGGAAAGGCCCAAAATTTAAAATTGGGGGGGGGGGGGCTCTAGGCCCTCGGAAACCAGCAAAATAACACATTCATCAGTTTTGATGCCTTTGAAATACTAACCATAAAGTTTCAACGTTTTTTGGGTTATAGTAAACGCTTTAATAATTGCACTACTGCTTTTTTTAGACCTTTTTCGACCTGTGTGTTTCTGAACCTATAATAGTAAAATTTTATTTAGCATCTTTTAATCCTCGGGATTTTTTGTATTAAGAAAATAATGAAGAAACAACAAAGTGAAATTTTATTTCCCATCCGTTGCCAAAAAGGTTTTTAATTCAAAAAGTAAAGAAACAAGCTATACATATTATAGAAGGTTGTGTTTAGCATTTGTAGCATAAAGTATTTTTTCAGAAGTAATGAAGTTTCGCTGTAGATTAAAGACATTTTATTTAGCTCTTTTTTAGCGTACAGGTTTTATTTTTATTACAAAAGCAATGAAGAACAAGCTAGTGTATTAAAGTAAATATTTTTTCCATGTTAATTATTGCCATTTAACTTAATAATGGTCACTTACTCTCTTAAACGGCTCAGAAGCAAAAAAAAATTGTCCTTTTTTGATGTGCCATTTTCTACGGCAATTTTCTTCACTCCCACCAGTTTTTACGTAGTAAATTTGGCTTTGCCATAGTACTTCCTTAATGGGTAGTTCGCATGAAATATTCAGCTGCAGGAAATAAAAATTAAGCCTCAAAATATCAGAATTGGCACCCTAGCAATAGCATGGAAAAGAAGCGAGCCATTTCATTGTTGTCGCCCTTTTGATTGTGGCGCCATCTGGGGGCGTGAGAAAACGCGGGGACCGGCGGTCGCTAGGAGCTTCACACTCCGGTATAAGAATATATATATCTAACTCTATGGCTGGCAAATCAAACATAGCGGAAAACGGCACCGATTCAAATGAGCTCAAGTGAGCAGCTACCAGTATTCAGAGCTAATTCGCACATTTTTCAACAATGAATCGACTTCTCATTGCGAGCGTTCACGGGAAGATGAACTTGAAGACGTTTCTCCGGCTGCCTGCATTACCGTTAGTAGGCAAACCCGCGTGAACGCTCGTTCAAATGAGTACGGTAGTTGATCTGAGGTTGTTCAAAAACATGTTAACACCTATAAACGATCGAGCGAAATATTACATATTACGATTCATTGATAAAAAATGTGCGAATTAGCTCCGAATACTGGTTGCTATTCACTTGGGCCAGGATGCTTCTATATGTATTTCGTATGGTTTGGCAGTGCTATGAGTCTTAATATTATTAACGCCCTCAACCTGACTCAGTCCATTAGTTTCCCGACTGATTTGTGCCATTTTGAGCCACTGGGTTGTTTCCAGAATTATCCTGATATTCCGGCATTTCAGGACAATAGCGAACCGTATGGCCTTGTTTTTTGCAGAACCAGCAATTAAAATTGCGGTGCTGGTTGTTGTTGCGTCGTCCGCCGAAATTTCGGTTCTTAAGAGGGTCTCCAGATGTCGAAACACTATTGTTTTGTGAAGTTTGAGGGTTGCTAAAAGCAGTAGGTCCCAGATTTTTGGGGGAGGGGGGAACATAATTCTGAACTTAAGTTTTGCGTAGGAGATGCATGGTGCGGAGGTGGGTAACTTGGAGGGGGCGGGAGTAGGTTGGGAGGATTCTGACTTTGTGCAGGAAATTGAGCGCTAGATGAGATTGGGGTTTGCACTTGAAATTGACGTTGGTTTAGACATAACCTCTTTTCTTCATCTTCCTTTAAAGCTGCTTGCATGTACTTCTGCATTCGCACCGCCAAATCACGAAGCTGCGAAACCGACGAAAAATTTTGTGCTGAAAGCATAGCCTGCAAAGCAGGAGCAAGATTTGCGAATGCAATTCTGACAAGTTCAAGATCGGCGATTGGCTCGTCAAGAGCGTCATTCCACTGTATAAGGTCATTACAGTATGATGCATCACTTTCGCTCATCACGTGACGTCTTGAAAAAATCGTATGAAATAAGGTTTCTTGTAAGTTCGGATTTCGGAATTTTCCACGAAAAGAAATCTCAAAGTGCAACCAGTCTCCGTCAACTGCCTCAAAGTCCCACCAACGGCGTGGCTTACCTTCCAAATGTATTGGAATCCAGTGACGCAAAAATACGTGTGGGGGCATATTTAAAGTCTGCATGACAATTTTGCAGTCCCTCAAAATATCGTTGGCGGAAAAACCCGAGTCTTCGCCATTAAACTTCCGAAGTGTGACTTTCGGAACCTTTGATAGGCAAGGTCAGCATTTTGAGGGGGGCGGGAGACCCTTGGTGGAAGCCTAGTGGGTGGAGGAGAAGCTCTCTGGGCAATACGAGGATTTTCGGACGCAATTAGGCGTAAATATTCATCCCTAGGGATTGTAATAAAGTCAGCAAGGTGCTGATCAGTATAAGGTGTTGGTTCAGGGTTATGCACGTAAGGGGGAGGTTTATCAAAATATAATTCAAAATTATCGTCAAAAGGTGACGGCGGTTTAGGTTTGGGGGCAGGTTCCCTTGGGGGGAAAAAACGATAGTTTGAAAAACCATCATTAGCTTTATGGGTCTGCGATGCAGCCAGTTTATTTAACTCAGATATTTTAGTTAAGGTGGAATCCACGTCAAAAATCAGGTCAGCAGCAGTATGTAGTGTACCATTATTTATTGGGGGACCCTGAGCTTTAGCTTTTCGAAAATCAGAAGCCAAACCTAAATCTTGGTAAAAATGATTTACAGGGGGACCAACATTTTGAGCGTCTACATTGTTTGTAGGAAAAGCAACATTTTGATGATTAACGTAACGAGGAATGCGAGTACTATTGATCGACTCTCTATCAACATTATGATAATTTGTAGCACCAACAAGAGGAAAAGTAGGTGCCCACGGGTCAGTTTCAAAATGTGAAGCATCCGACACTCTAGCATTTGAAATGCGATCTAAAGTTGGCATTGAGTCATGAGACATCCTTAAAATACGACGCCGAGATCGGCCCGTCACGTTACCTGTACCGGTGGCCCCAAGCATTCGTTCAGCCCTGTGGAAAGTGGCGTGATCCTCAGACGAAGAGTCGCTGTCGTGCTCCTCGGTGATGTGTGACATCATTTGAAAAAAAACAAAACAATGTATTAGAACAAATTCGAACAAATTAATTGCAAGCAATTGCAAAAATCAACGTTTAAGGCCTTAAATTCTCAACAAAAAAATTAAGGAAAAATAATTTTCCAAAATACAATCAAACCCAGCAAGCGAGGACTATCTCAAACAATTATCGCAACTCAAAACTAACCTTTAGAGAGCACACGCAATTGCCGAAAGGGTTCGTTCATGCATAACAATGAAAAAACACAGTTCAAGTTTAGGCCTTATATTTTTTTATTTTAAAGTTCTTAGTTTTAGATTTAAGTTTGAAAAAAATTACAGGTTAAGGGTTCAAAACACCGGAATAAGGCTCCCAGTTATATGGCTTTTAGTGGGTTAAGGCCATTTTTATCCCTTGAATGCAAGCAAACAGCGGGGAAGATGTTGGTTTAAAAGTCTAGGGAATGATTCTACGCTCGAGGTCCCGGGTTCAATGGCGGGGTTTTAAGGCCGCTGTTGAAACCGAGGAAAGGGAGAAAAGATTTAATCCTGAAAATACCAAAATATCATTCACATAACACTCTTAATGGTAAATGCAATGAACGAACTCAATCAACAACAGAAGTTTGTGTTAGCTTTTTTTGGTTTAATAAATGGTTGGGAAGGGGTTACATAATAATTGCGGGATGTTACAAGTTTTGATGTGGAAGCCCATGGATTAAGAGCTCGTAAAATTTAAGACTGATTCGGTCGAAAGGCTAGAGATGGTACGGGCGTCTCGTTACGGGAATGAAGTTGAAGGCATCACGTAACGGACCACGAGAAAGAAAACGCAACGGTAAATCAGCTAGGCTTATTGTCAAATGGTAACCTCTCGTGACGGGTTAAGGCACTGGATTATTGACCCACCGCAAGCTTCTCGTGACGGAATAAACTGAAGGGGGGGGGGGGGGTCAATAATAAAGACGTCTCGTTACGGAAAACTAGTGGTTAACGGGTTAGCGGTTGACTTCACGTAACGGGATAACTATTATGCGTTTGGTGGTTAGGAAAACGAGATGATTGGTAACGCTTGTTTAGAAGTTGACCAGGAGTCGAACCTCTGATATGGCAAAACCTCGATGGCTTCAATCTCGTCTGCGGGGGTGGTTAAGAATTACTAGGTTAAGTACGCACACGTTAAATATACTCGACAAGCCCTTCTCGGAAAATCCCAGCTCAAGGAGTATTAATCTACACGCTTAAGAAAACGCAGTGCCATATTTTAACGCTGGGCATAAAACTGACTTGGTGACAAACGCAAGACAATTCCGGCTACCCGCATAACACCAATATCAATAACTAGAATTGTTCAGTTACCTCGGCTTAAGCTGTGTGGGACGGCTCTCAGGTGCAGGGCTTCTCGAATGAAAACAGTCTCCCCACGACTGTCACAATGGCTTCCTGGAGGTGACCAAGATTTCCTTCAAACGTGGCGTAGTAAAATTAAAAACTCCACAAGTTAAAAATAATGACGTGTGTGGCCTCACCAAGTTAAAATATTAAAATGACCGGAGCAATCGACCTGCCGAGAGCAGGCCTACAGGCGACGGACAGCCCAAAGTGTGTTCATTACAACGGCATGACAAAGGGTTATATCAGACGAGGTTAATTTGCATATCAGGTGATTTGCTAGGGAGGAAAATCACCTGATGGCTAGTAATGTTTTTTTTTTATTTAATCTATGCGCTTAAGCAATAGGCTAGTGATTTTATTAAGTTAACTTTCTTTGAGTAAAGCAAAGATGTTAGGCTACAAACGAAAGGTAACTGTTTAAATATTAAATTCAAATAAACTCCAATCACGGAGAAGCCATGATCATTAGTGACGCAGGTAAGTGATGTAAGTAAAAACAAAAGATGTAACCAGGGATGACGAGGAAGGACGCGCAGGAAAGTTAAACACGCAAGGGTGCAACGCAGGTAAGTTTTGGAGTCAGGGCCAATTGAGATAGCCTAAGCTATTAGGTATAAAGGATCCAAGGAGCACGTCAGCGAGTCAGCAGCTGATAATTGCTATATCGTGCTGGACACCATCGGGAAGCCCGATACAGTAGCGACGGAAGGGGTGGAAGGGGGTGTTAGAAGCTTCCTCCTCAGTCGACCAAGACATACCGTTGGCAAAATCGAGTTGTCTAGCTGTCAAACACTAGAGAGTTAATTTTCACCACAAATGCCCATTTGCACAAATACTGGATAATTAATGATCATCATTCAGTTATTTATTTATTTATTTATTTATTTTCAAATCAATTGTTGGTTTCCAAAAGGAATGTAACAATAGTAAATGTAATATTTTGTAACGAAAAAAATAGTACACAAGCAACAAAAACAAGCCAAAACGAGGTAAATATCAAAAAGACAGCAGCAAAACAAAATATCCAGAAAACATCCAATAAATGCAAAATAAATGCAAAATAGAACATACTGGGAAATATCATCACTCCTAGCTTAATCATCGTAAAAGTATCTTAGATCATCAGTAATATAGCAATCAAGTGCATTTTTGAAAAAAACTAACTTGGGTATGCGTAACAACAGTTTCCGGAAGCGAGTTCCATAACCAGATAAGTCTATCATATCAAAAACCAAAACTGGTAAAAGGAGCCGCCAAGTTCTGAATGGTTCGACCCTTCAAAGTAGTGATATCAACACGCCAAAACATTCGCCAAGTTAATCGCACTGCTTAATAGTTCGAAGGTTAAATAAAAACTAGAACATTGCTACTTTCGGTAACAATGTACAAGTTTTAATTTAACGTCCAAAGCATTATTCGGTGCGATTAAGTTGGCGAATGTTTTGGTTTGTTGATATTACTCCTTTGAAGGGCCGAACCATTCGGAACTTGGCGGCCCCTTTTACCAGTTTTGGTTTTTGATATGATATCACTCCTTTTTTTTTTTTATTGTGTATTGACGCAACTCCACTACCGTGCAGATCTGTACTATAAAGTGCCACGTCAATAAGAAATTGGTTTTCAACAATTTGCCACTACCTTTTGCCTATAGGCCGAACCAATCTCAACTTAATCACCTCTTTATAGGTTTTGGATTTGGTTTTAATGTTGTTGTGATTTGTTTTATTTAGCTAGCTTTGGTGTGTTGATATCACTCCTTTGAAGGGCCGAACAACTCTGAACTTGGTGGCCTCTTCACCAGTTTTTGGCTTTGTTTATTTTTCTTTGTTTTTACAGTTGGTTTATTTTTCGTGAATTGGACGTGAATACAATTTCTTTGGAACGTTGTTTAGATTTATCGTGATACACTGGTGTGTGTCTAGGCACGCACGTCAGTAAACACGTTCTCATTGTCCGAACTTTGGCCGTCCAATGAGAGACGATGCCGACAACACTAATAATTGTTATAACAATATTTTCGTACTTACGTGCCCTCCCACGCCATCCCCGTTACGCTCCCAGGCTCCAAACTACAAAAGGTATGCAGTTCGTATTGTACTGCACCCATTCGTGCAATTTCATACCCGTTATCTCGGTATCGATGAATAATCACCTTATGGAATTTAACATAGGGATGAGCGAATTAGCTGGCTAGCTAGCTAACACATTTACAACGTATTGAGGGTCATATTTTGCATTGAAAGCAGCTTAGCTGGCATTCAAACACGAGTTAATTTTTGTCAGGTGGGTTATTGCTCTCGATTTCAACACAATTTAATCTTTTGTATTGCATTATTATTTTCCCCCAAGTACCTGAAATGTCCCCAACTATGCTTCAAGATATAAGACACTGACGCTATGGCGTCGCGTTACAGTGGTTTACAACCTCGATAATTGAATTGATTTGATGTTTGTTGTGATGTTTGTTGCGTAACTTGGCGTGACACACTAGCGTGTGTCTAGATCACACTTTTAAACAATAGCAATAAGAAGGCTGGTACAATAAGACTTTTTGAATTTGAATTTATTGCCAAGAGCCCTGGCCATATGCCGAACGCTCTACTACAAAATTAAATAAATAACAAGGTTTCCAAGCAATACTAGTGACAAAAAAAAAAACCATATCAGAACACTACGGCCCGAGATTCCACGGCGGCACCACTTCACTTCACTACCACTACCACTCGTTTCACTTCTACCACTTCACTTCTATCACTTCTAGAGTTTTCACCACTGTGTACAACAGAATCCCTCACTATGTACGAGAATAGATCTTCACCACCGTGTACAGGAGACTACCGCGTGCGGGCATTGTAATGTGCACGGGCTGTGTTTGCGAATACATCCGGGCTGTGCTTGTGAACATCCGCACTGCGTGGAAGTAGGACGGTGCACCTGCTGCTTATCAATTCTAACCAGCCCATCTCCTGCGACAGAGATCACAACTGCTTTTTGGTAGCTACACAGAAAGCAGCCAGTGCCCGCATGCGCCTGATAGCGTCTGCACCACTCGTGTGGCACAGCAATGTCTGCAGGGTTGGATGAGTTCTCACCCACCTACTCAACAGGTGGCGATTGGTTTTAGAGTACCACTTTACAACAACGAAAAAGGCAAAAGTATGACGACAATGTGGAACTTATTATTGCACTTTTAAAGAATGGTTCATACGAAGTCTGGGATGAAAAGTCGTTTTGAGTAGCAGTTTGACCAATTTGGGAAATTTGCGGGCTTTGCTATCAGCTTTTTTGGGGAGTATATAGCTACTTCCATAAAACTTTTCACCTTGGGAACGAATGACAAATGTTTCTTGTATTTTTCATTTCTAAACTTCGGCAAACCCAAACCGAAGATCTCTATGGTAAATAGAAAGAAATGGCAATGAAAAGGCCAACAATTTTGAATTTATTCCCAGGCCTGTGTGGTAATGAAATAATTGTATTTGTGCCTAGCTACATATCACCATCTTGAACAACTCCTTTCAGTAGCAGCTACTTCATTTCGGTGAGAGCAAATAAGAGAGACTAGCGAAGATTGGAGCTGAAATAGTAAGTACATTATACGTTTTATGAGGAAATTGGCCTTGCTTTGGCTTTGTGTGCAGATGTCTTGAAAGTTTTGTTTCTGCCTAACAGAGGCGTTTCGAAAATGAAAACTTAGGGAGGGGTTCACTGTGAAGCTGAAACTTATGACTGGATCAACAAACCTGAAGACCTTTTATTCTCTTGGCAGTTTCATCAAGTCGCAATATTACAATTGGGAAAGGAAGGGGCAACAAATTGTTTCCGGTTGCTTCAGGTTGCAGTATAGAATTTAAATAAATTAACAGACGTCTAATTTGTCTTTACGTAAAGTCCTTCTATCATATCTGTAATAGGCTACAAGATGTTGCCCTGAAATTAAGTGGTTCTCAACAGCTTTGGTTTTGGGTTAGCACGTAGAACGTCGTTTTTAAGCCATCAAAAGGAAAACTAAGATTTAAAGAAATACTTTCATCCAGTGTACAACATTAGCACTCAGCTCATGGCTGAACCTCGTATTATAAAAAAATTGATCCTAGCTTCAACCCAAAAAGAAAACATAAATAGGTCTATTGTAATTACAGATTCGTGCAACAAAATGGATCCTTTCACCTGACAAATTGCAAATAAAAATAACTAGATAACAGGCTTTGGGCCTATTGTAGGAGGAGCGGAGAGAAATTTATTTTAAATTTGTATTTACTCTCATTACAATGGCTTTGTAATATTTGCTAATGGTCTTTAAAAAGCCGGTGGAAGTAATCACACGGCTACATTTGAGCTGAAGATCTTTGCTAGTGTTTTAACATTCTAGCTTTTTTTTTTTGATTTTAGGTAGGCCACGTTTCATATTAAGTATTCGTTTGCTCCCACATTTAGTTTCTGTTTCGGCATTTGCAGCCTCTTTACGTCATCGCTGCCATAGTAAAATAACACGTTAGCCGCCATTGTTAAGCTGGCAAAGAACCAATACTACAGACCAATTCTACAGACTTGTGAGTTAGGCCCGAGTTGCCTTCCCGTGTCAACAATGAGTAACAGTGGTGAAGTAGGACGGACAGTGGTGAAGGACAGTTTGGCTGGCAATGACAATGCTAGCAAAGGCGGACAAGATGATGCAGTGTTAGTACGGCAAACAATGTCAATGGATGGAGCCCGAGTTGTGGGTCAACGAGGTGTGGTGAGTGACGGAGTTTATGTACGTACGTCAGGGGAGGAAAGACGCAAGAAGTAAAGCAACTTTTGCAGACGTGGTGACGGGGAAAGATCAAGAGTTGGGCGCTATGGGTGATACAGCCGGGCACGCTGGAGAAGGAGAAGAAGAAGAAGATGTGCACCATAACAACGATTTGGCGTGGCTTACACGTCTGTACAGAGGATGTCTTGCCAACTTGTCAATGGAATTAACTTTAGTAGTTGTTGCAGATAACGCTGGGCGCCCCTACAGTACCTCTGATTTAAGAGATGCCGTTGCACCAATTGTTGATCTGCGGAAAGTGGTAGGGATGGGATGGTTACGGGCAAGAAATGCATTCCAAATCCAGTTTGCTGATAGGGATGCTAAGCAAGCTGTCAAAAAAAGGGGTACGTTGATCGTGGCAGGATACTCAGCGACTGTCCATGACCTGCACGATCGCACGCTCAAGTTTAAAATCCACTGGCTACCACTGGACGTGCCGGACAAGGATATAGCTGTTACTCTGCAACGGTATGGTGAAGTGGGGCGCCTCACCCATGAATACCACTCTTTGGAGGGGCTTCGGCATTGCCGTACAGGTGTTCGCTGTGGGGTGTTGCGACTGCGCAATAAGATCGTGGTGGACGACGTTCCTGATGTGGTTAGTGTGTTGGGGATTCAAGGACTGCTTGCTATCTCTGATAGGCCCCCAAGATGCCTCAGGTACCACCAAAAAGGTCACGTGAGACGCTCGTGCATGGCAGTGTATTGTACAGAATGCAGAGCGGCCAAACCGCGCGAGGAGCTGTGCGCGCATCTTGCAAAACCAGTGGCTGTGGAGGCAGGATCGTCTGTGGCTACTGGTCCTCAAGAACGAGCCCCGTCCCAGAACAACGTGGAAGCATGGTCAACTCAGCGTAGGTCTCGACGACGGAAAGCTTCGGCGTCAAGGACTGCATTGGCATCATCGCCGCCATTTCCAAAGGTTGTGGCTGTGGACGTTAATAGGTTTTTACCTCTTGAAGACCTTGGTGGTGGAAATGATGTGGAGATAGTGGACCCAGACAGAGATGGAAACAACGTGGTGATGAGCGGTATTGATCCAGCGCAGATGCAAGTCGAGTCAGGCCCTTCTGTGGAAGTTAGCCCTGAAGGGAATGTTGTTGTGGAGGTGGCTGTTGATGCTTCTATGGAAATTTGTGTGGCGAGTGATGTTGCTGTTAGTGGTGTTAGTGTCAGTAGTGTTAGTGTCAGTGGTGTTGGTGTCAGTGATGCTCCGCAAGTTTCTGGTGCGGTGGAGTTAGGCACAATTTGGGCCAGTGAAAGTGTGGTTGATAACGAGTTTGATTTGAGTGAGGAAGCAGGTGATCAAGCAGCAAGTAGTGTGCCAAGTAGTGTTACTTTTGGTAGTTGTTATGGGTCAGGGTTTTTCCCTGATGTAAACTGTTCCCCTTAGGTTAGTTCTCGTTAGTTTCTTTCACTTTTTGTGTGTGGAACGTGCGGGGTGTGGGAAATAAGGGGGAAGACATTGAGGTCTTGAGTTCTAAGGTGGATATCTTGGGTTTGGTGGAAACAAGGCTTCCGGAAAATGTCATTCCAGGTTTAAGTGGTTTTGTTGGTGTGTCGGGCCCTGGGGTGCGGATTTATGTTAAGGATTGGATTCCTATGGCGGCCCCTTTCCTTGTTCCCCCTTGCATGGGTATAGATGCCAGTGTGTTCAGGATGTGGGGGGGGGGATGGGGGAGAGGTTGGGTTACTGTAGGGGTGCTTCATGTTCACGGTGGGTTTTCCCGGTACGAGTGGGAAACTTGGGTTGGTGATCTTCCCCACCCCAGTGGTATTTGGGGGAGACTTTAATGCGCACCACTGATCCTGGGGAAGTGAGCGGTGTGACTCCAGGGGAAGTATTATTTTTGACTCCTTGGATACTTTAGGTCTGGCTGTGGTGCAGGACGGTACCCCAACGTTTGTACGGAAGTACGGGCCAGTCATTCAGGAATCTGTTCTTGATCTGTTTCTGTGCTCGAGTGATTTGGCTTCAAGGTTCTCTTTTGAGGTTTCTACTGATCTACGAGGGAGTGACCATTTTCCCGTTGCCATTACGTGGGATGGGGGCGGGTAGAGGGTCCTGGACAGGGTTAGACGCCCTTCACGTCCTGTTGTTGATGACGGAGACTTTGGTCCATGGGTGAAGGCTTTTGAAAAGTGTAGGGGTGGGGGAGGTCGTCACCAGCTAGGTATCAGAAGGAAAAGAAATGTAGTGTGGTGGACTCAGGTTGTACTCTGGCGATCCGTGACAGGCGCCGTGCTTGGCAGCGCTTCTTACGGAATCGGTGTGATCAGAGGTGGCTAGAATATGTCGGAGTGACACAGAAACTAGGTTTCTTCTTCGTAGGGAGAAATCTCAGTTTGGTGTTAGGCTCTGTGAACGTGTTGCCGAGGGGTTACCTATGGCCCTGGTCTGGGCTCTGGTCCGCCCCCAAGATACACGCTCCATCACTGCTTGGGTTTTTGATCAGGCGGGTGAGGTGCTTCAGGGTCCACGCATGGCAGAGGCTTTTAATGCAAATTTTGCTGCGGTGTATGACTCCCCTAAGGGTCCTCCCCTCCCCCCAAGGGGCAGAGGGTGGCCCATGGTGGAAGAGGGTGGTGCTGATTCTCCACTGAGTGTAATTGAGCTCACAGCGACTCTGGGTGTTTGTCGTCCTGACAGTGCTCCGGGAGTTGACAGGGTCACTTACGGGGAGCTTCAAAAGCTGACCGTGAGTGAGCGTGGGGAGTTTCTTGCGTTTCTTCAGAGCCGCTTTGAGGGGGCACCAGTGCCGCCCTCTTGGATGTTTTCCATTCTTACCCCAGTGTTAGGTAAGGGTAAGGTCCGATCAGCTGTGACTAGCTATAGGCCCATTGCCCTCCTCTCGTGTGCTCGTAAGGTTTACGAGAGGATGCTTGTTAACCGTCTGGTTTGGCAATTGGAGAGTACGTCGGGACTTTTCGGCGCTCAGTTTGGCTTTCGAAAGCACAGAGGGGCACAAGATGCTATGCTGTACCTCGAGTCTGGGATTCGGGAGGCCTGGCTCCACGATAGTTTTGCGGAGGTTGTCTTTCTCGATATTAGGGCGGCCTACGACATGGTTGATGTGGCGTGGGTCGCTCATTCGCTGAAGGAACTGGGTGTCAGCTCGAAATTGCGGGCGGCTGTTTTGGCTGTTTTGGCTCTGTTGGGCAGGCGAGGGTTCGCCACCAGAGTAGGTGGGGCCTGGTCAGCTGTTAGGTACACTGACAGAGGCTTGCCTCAAGGCAGTTGCCTTAGCCCTGTTTTGTTTGCGGTTGCTATCAATGCTGTACTAGTGGAATTGAGCCAGTCTGTGAATGTAGTTGCGTATGCGGATGATGTTGCAGTCTGGCTCTCTGGTGCTAACCTCCCAGCAGTCCTTGCAGCCCTGGAAACTGCGGTTAATGGTGGTTCCAGGGCTCTAGCCACTAGGGGCCTGCAGCTATCTAGTGCTAAGACGGAGATGATGATTTTCTGTCGAGGCCAGCAGTGTGATGGGGCAATTACAGTTGATGGCACTGTTGTTCGGTCGTCAGCCAAGGTTCGGTACTTAGGGTACTGGCTCGACCCTCAGCTGCGGTGGAATCATGAAGTGGCTGCGATCAAGAAGACAGTGGCAGCTAGGCTGGGGGTGCTGAAGTCCCTAGCCAGCAATAAGTCAGTGGCAAGACGGGGCACATTGGTCTCCTTTTATAGAGTGTATCTGCGCTCTTGTGTAGATTTTCACATTCCGATGCTTGTCGGCACGCGACAGGCTCTCTGTGGGGTTCAGGTGGCTCTAAATGAGGGCCTGCGGGTCGTGTCAGGGTGTTTGGCTTCTACGCCTGTTAATGCCTTGAATGTTGAAACTGGTGAGTCCCCGGTTGATGTGCGGGCTAAGGAGTTGTTGGTGAGGCTGTGTCAACGGGCAATTGCAAGGGGAGAGGGGGACCCCCTTGCACGCATTCTTCTGGATTATCAGTCCCTGTCTCAGGCAGCTCATGATCTGCTGGGAGCTCCGGGGACAGGGGCGTCCTTGTTCCGCGGGGGGGGGCCTCCCAGTCCCGTCCTTGGTAAACCCCCCAGCCCCATGGGTCTGGGGAGGTGTTGCAGAGTCTTCCATTTTGGAAGCAGGTGCTCGGGGGTGGCTTCCCCCAACATGTACCCTGGTGTTTTGTGATGCCTCCTTCCAGCCAGTGGATCTCAAGGGTGGAGTGGGGGTGTGTGTCCCGGAACTTAAGTTAGAGTACAGCTACTCGATTGCTTCTCTCCCGTCGGCATTTGTGGGGGAACTGGCTGCAATCTCGGTTGCGCTTGATGTCGGGATGGACCTGGGGCTGCCTGAATTCTGTGTTATGACGGATTCCTTGGCAGGTGTGGGTTTTCTTCGGAAGAGCTTTCGCTCCCTTCAATGTTCTCACCCGGTTGCGTATGAGATTGGGTGGAAGCTGTTCGTTTTGGGAGTGCAAGGCAAAACGGCTTTAGTCGGGTGGATTAAGGGTCATTCAGGGAGCTTTGGTAATGAGTTGGCAGATGGTCTT
>JAHWFP010268209.1:0-16252 GCA_023313725.1 Lithobius niger | reverse complement strand
TCTCTGTAATGTGTGGTGCAGTGGCAACCCGGACCACTGCACTGTGACTGAGGTTGGCGCTAATGACCAAGTTGTCGACGCGCCATTAAGCCTCAATCCCCCCCCCCTTTTAACCGAGAGTTGAAGTTTTGCTGGATTTGTTATATCCCGAACATGCCACAGCTGTTCGCCGAAAACAGTTAAAACAAATTAAAAGCACAAAACACTGTGAGTTGAAATTATATCAAATTGGCGACACTGTTTGGTATCGTGACTTTAGTAGCGTATCAAATTCTAGGGTATGGTCTGCTGGCGTAGTGCATAAAGTTCAGGAACATCAATCCTATGTTATCGTTGACACTAACGGTAATGAATATCGCAAACACAGGAACAATTAAGACCATGTACCGTTGCGAATTGTGCCGATCAGTCACCAAAAGCGAATTTTTCCAAGTCTAAAACCGACAAACTTCCGCGTGAATATTAATGAGCGAGAACCCGTTGTTTTCGAACTTCACTCAAAATCAAAACATTGCATGTCAATTGGCGGTAAACGTCACGAGAAGCTAGTTTCCGCTGACGCAATTCCTTCGAGAAAATCTCTAGGCCAATCACGGCAATCTTTGCCTGTTGCTAACAGCCGGCAATCACCAATCAAAGATCAGACTAAATCACCTGAGAATTTACGAAGCAAGCCGCCGTGTGTCAGCTCTATAGCTGTCGATAAGGCAAGTATAGTAGTACCTTTGGCTGACGATAATAGCGCTCCTGTTGATGAAATTTTACAGCCATAAAGGTCACAGCCTCCGTTATTTGCAACGGCGCAATCCGACGAACTATCAAGAACTCCAAAACGTGCGAGAAATAAAAATACCCATAAACGTAAGATTGTGCCATCACCCCCGCACTGTGATGAGGCTGCACAATTTGAGAAAACTAATGAAAAGCCACGATCTAAAAGATTAAGAAAAGCTCCTGACAAGCTGAATCGTTAATCTTGTAGCTTAAATAATTAACCGGTGTATTACTACTACTTCATTGTTTTTGTTCATAACCTAATTATTCGTAAAATCGATGAGATTTTTTTTTAAACTGTGCGGTTAACGCTAAAATGTGAAAAGTCTCTTGTTATTCATGCAGAGAACAGACTCTGTTAATTTTAACTGCCCTCCTTTAAAATTAGGAAAAAATGTATTGTTTATGTTATATGTGAGAAAAATTGATTTCCCGGTTTTATCATTCCATGTTTTCTTTTGTATTTTCATGTAACAAAATACTTCCGCATCGGAACCATTACTGATAAGGGTAATCAGTAAGCACTCCGGTGAATTCCTAACAAATTAACAACATCTGCACCAGACATGGATGCCAGATGTCCGACAGCTACTTTGTAGCGTTTTAGCTGCAATGTTGCTGGAAAATTGAAATTAATAAAAAATTAGCTACTTTTTTCATACATTGTTAGAATTTAAATAAAGAAACTAATTGGTTCCAAATGAAAATTTCAAACTGACAAAAACATATTTTAGTCAGTTTTATAATGTTTAATTTTTCGTTTATCCATGTTTAAGTGAATGAAATCCTAAGTTTATGATTTTGACACAGCTTTTTTCTTTGAAAGTGCAGTCTTGTGTAAACTCTTAAATTAGACAGTGCACTAAAAAAATATCTTGCCTATAATAGATATTCTATTTTTCAGCTAGACTAGAATTTTTTTTTGTGGTGTTTATTGTGGTTTCGTTACTTGTGGCACCACAATGGTCGCTTCAAAACAGGTTCCCGATTGTCAACCCTCCAGCTTTCCATAATTACTCTACTAGGTTAGCTCCATTATATTGTAATTGATTGTATGTCGTATACATTGTATACTTCCTGTCACATGACTAAGCCTGTATCTATATAACCCCTTCTCACAGGAAGTAAAGTTGTCTCTCCAGTGGTAGCTTACACCAAGGTTGTTTGTCAGTTCATTCTTATGCCATAGGTTACCCACGCAGTAGTAGGACCGTTTTCCTACATACATCACACTGCCCAATAAAACCGCATGGGTAGGGACACTAAACGAGGTATTAATTATTTTCTTTGACCCTAATAAAAAAAAAAAGACAAGCTGAAAGAACCTTCCGTTACCTAAAGTTTGAAAACAGAAACTAAAAAAAAAAAAATTCTATTAATATTTCCATGGTGCATTGAATATTATGAAGGTATTTTCGGATATTTAAAAATGGTGGAATCCTCCTCCCCCATTGAAACTGTTATAATCCCTCTATTTTAGGTAATTATGTGTTTCCCTTCACTAATTTTGTATTGATTGTTGCAGGTTGCAGACTCATTTTATGTGTGAGGATGGCAGCAAGGTACTGACTGAATCAGTACATATTATAATTGAAGATAAGTGCGGGCCAATTAACGATACGGAATTTGGTAAAATTGTGAGAAAAGCTTTTCCTACGGTGAAACATAATAAATCAGGAAAAAATTACTTTTACTCAGGCATCAATTTCAGAGTGATACCAATACAAGCTGATATTGACGACTCAGACCTTGGAATAATAACGATCAATGCATATGACTGCAGCACTGGTGAAAAAGTTGATCTGCTGTTTTGCTTGAACTGTGCTGCTGCTTGCCATACTTTTACATCATCGGAGGTCAGTGTCAGTATGTTTTGTATTACTCCTGGCAATACATTGCAGGACAACAGTGATACTTCTAGTGTAACATGTATGTATTGTGCTAGTCAGCAGTATGCAACTGAGCTTATCACAAACAGTAAAGTAACATTAATTATGCAAATTAGCCTTAATTAGCATACACTAATTGGGGGACATTAACCTAACCAATGGACTGCTTAATTAACCATACAGCCATAAAGCACTGTCAGTATTTTACATATTATAATAGGATAGGCTTTAGCCTGATTCTGGAGGTTGCTATCCAGGTGAACTGGTGCTGTAGTTCTCTGACTGATCACCAGAGGGCGGCAGCACTAGGTCAAAATCTAACCCATTTCAGTTCCAAATTCCATCACAGGATGGCAGTAAACTAAGGACAAATCCTTAAGTTGGTTCTCAAGGTGACCACTTGAGGGCAGTAATGAACAAACATTTTAACTTTTTCACCTGGCTAGTATATAAACTGAGAACCCATTGTCTGGGGGTTCTTCTCCTGGCTGTTCTCTGTAAGTGAGACTGCTCACGGTGCTCTCTGGCTGAGTTGGTTATTTCCTGGATTTAACGAAGGACTTGCTTACTTTGCGAGGACTTGTTTGAATTTCACTTGGGATTGAAGCTATTGTCTGAAGAGGCTGGACTAATATTTCCGGACTTGAGTTAAGTACAATATCTTAGTTGCATACTGTAGGCTACTGTGGTATTTAATATATGGTCAGCAGTATTAGGAGTATAATTACTTGTGATTAATTATTATTGCTGTTATAATTAGGTGACTACTGCTTTAGCCACTGGTTGAAGGAATTGTTAACTGGTTAAGAAGTTTTGGTTGTAGCTTAGGCTACTGTTGTTCTAAATAATACTTGCTTAGATACGGATTGTTAGAGCTAGCCCAATTTCAGGCCTAGCTTAGGCTTTGTGAATAAAACTTGATTAACGAACCCACAAGTCTTGTTTCACTTAGATATTAGGTTTCAGAGTTATCAAACCCCAAGGATAACTTTGTTACACTAGCGCTCAAGAAAATACACAAGCCAATGTTGGTTCCTCTTCTAGTAAGCTAATCAATACATCATGCAGTTATACAGAACGTGTCACACAGAATTCAGCTAGTTCACCACAGAACAGAATTTCAGGTTGGGTGCCACACAACACCACAGCAGATGATGTCAATAATCCTGGCAATATGCCAAAAGATGACGAAACACCTTTTAGCGCTACAGACAATATAAGGCCTGACTACACCCCAGTACAAGACAAGACAAAACAGCTTGTCCACGACACTGTTACCTAACCAAGTAATTTGGAGAATGGCTCGCACAGTTCTTTCCATCAGTCATTTACTCTTTCACTGAAGCGGAAAAAATGCGACTGCGCAAAAGAATTTATTACAGAAACCATTTTTGTACATTCACGCAACATAATTGAGGAAACTCAAATTAAGAATTTTTGTAGAGATTTTAAGGTAAAATTAGAACCTATGTTTGGCAGTGACATTACACTTGTGCCAAAACATTCAAGGTTCCTTAGCACTACCACTTTATTGAACCAACCGACGAGAAGCAGTAAAATTCTTGGCAAAGTTAATGCTCGTAAACGCATGAATTTATTATAGAAGTGTGTTCTGTTGAATTGCAAGTTGAAGTATACGGCTGCAGTTCTCGAGCCGATTAAAAAACATGAATCGGATTGTGACACTACGTCTGAAGCACAAGGTAGTAGCAATGAGTTGTGTGGTATTCAGTTACTGAAGGCACCCTTTTTGAAATTCGAGGCGGTAAATCGGAAGTACAAACCTGTCCACAAAGAGTTTAAAACTTGGCCAGAGTTACACATGGGTGGTTATGGGTCGCCACTTTGTATTAATGGGGCTGCAGTTTCCTCTGTTACAGCTGCAAATCGGCATTCTGTTAAAAAGCAGAGATTCCGTGAATTATGTAACAGCTGGTTTCATAACGATATAAACGTGTATCGAATTGGTGATCGACACCAAAAAGCAATACAGGACACAGATTATAGCAGTCTAGACAACACAACACGATGAACTTCATCGTGCCTTGTCTGGTAGTAGAGTTTATTTTAAACTAAAAAATCTGCAATTCTTTGGGCAAAAATATGAGCAGACTCCTCAGTGTTCTAACTCAAAGTAATACTAAACCCTAACTTTTTTTCAATTTTTTTATGATGTATAATGTTAGATAAAATCCTAAAAACCCTATCAGAATTACAAAATCTCGCTTGCCTTGATAGTTGCTTCGAAATAAACTGCACCTTCTAAATCACCTGACCCATGTAGTAGTGAGAACTCATGCCATGTAAGGGTTCGGTCTTACCCTTCTAGCTGTGATGTGCGAGACCCTGAGCGTCATTGTTTTGTTTCTGACACCTGTGCCACACACAGACAAGTGTGGAATGCGGTTAGAAAGTGACGTCACGCTGCGTGAGTCAAACAGGATTTTCCTCAGCATTTGCAAACTAAGCAGGCATCATTTGCAAAGCAGGTGTTTAAAAAATCTGTACAGCTTCGATATCGACACCTACTGACGTAAGAAGTGTCTTAAAAACACCAGTAGCTAAACAAACGATAACAAAATAAAAGCCAGAGGGTTTAGTATTCCTTTAATCGTGTATGTACTTTATTTGAAAGAGTTGTAGTTTCTTGGTATGGCAAAGAAAGTTGGACCACGTAATATAAAGATGTTTCTCCTGCAGAAAAAGTATTTCCTGTGCTTGTGGGGTTTTATTTAACAGTGCTTGTTCCACACAAATACTTGAAATACGAACACTGTTCTGTACACATATTTATTTTTGCGTCTTGGGGCAATTTAATTTTTAACAACAGAGGTCGTCACATAAACCATACAGAATAAGAGTTTAACAGTAAAAATATCAAAAAACTTCAGCTTGGTGTGCACTTCTTGTGAAAATATCACTTAAGGCCGTGTTAAATTTTCTGCTGAATCGGTACCGAGCTGACTAACAGTTACAGGCCAATCAACTGATACTGAACCGCATAAATATGAGGCGGTTATAATAAATATAATTTTGAGGTAGCCAAAAACCTTTAACAAGATTTACAATTTACACTCAAAATTCAAAAATATACACTAGCGTACAAAAAAATATACATTTAGCGAATTTTCGATAGGCTTAATAGTCTGTACGTGTGGTGTTATTTATGGCCACGAGCACAAGCACATGTAAGGAGGTCTGAAGATAGGATAGACTGCAGTCGGACCATTAAGCCTATCGAAAATTTGCTAAATACAGATTATTTTTTGTTGCTTTTTCTGTGGAAAATTTGCTTGAAAATGTCATTTTTCTTTTCCAAGGCTTGGCTGGAGTAGGCCCCGAGTGAACCATGAGTTTTTTATCTGGGGAACAACATGGGTGACTAAGAGATGCATGTACAGAGTAATTCGTGACTTGCCGTAACGTTGACGAACAGTTCCTAGTTCAAGAAATAGCGCCAACCATTCTTGACACACAAGGTCCAGTTTATCAGTGTCTATTTCACGTTGCTTCAGTTGAATCAAAATTGTGGCAAAGTCTTCCCAAAACTTCACAATTTTATTGACAGGTTGTGGATGTAGCAATCTCAACAACAGTTTTGGTAGTTTGCTTAGAGCTACATCGCAGTCATGACCAGACAGATTTGTCCATTATGTCTGACCCTTATCCCCTTCATAAAAATAAATTTATGCTACAATCGCAAATTGCAGCAGCTAAACGTTCTACATGGTCAGTGCGAGTATCTACTACTTTCCCTTTAATGGCTAGTTCTTGGCACTCTCTAACTGAGGTTGGCGCTAATGACCAAGCTGTCGACGCGCCATTAAGCCTCAATCCCCCCCCCCCCTCTCTAACAAGGTTGTCCAGTAACCTGTCTACAATCCTAAGCTTTAAGTGAAGCACGTCAATTATGATGTCATGGGGTTCAATTTGAAATATGGCCAACTGCTCAACAGAATTCAGAAGACCATAGTAATCAAACAGCATATTTTGTATTGTGCGCCTGTATTCTGTTCTGCATTTGCTTATCAGAGTGCTGTCCCACTTCAGGTTCTTATTAATGGTGCACAACCAACACGGGTTGTTGCTAGACGCACTTTCAAGTCCCGTCGTGAGCAGAATAAACTTCATGTCTTCCCCAAAAACTAGTTTTACTTTTATGTTTACACCCTCCACTGAAATAAAACCATCTCTTGCAACACTATGGATTTGGTGACTCAACTTTGTTTTGGTAACTGAAGGAAACCGATTCATACAAAACTCACACAACATTAGCTCTGTTGCAGTGCAAGGAGAATTACAAAGAAATTAAGTTTTCAGTTCTTCGTAATTCTCCTTGCACTGCAGCAGAGCTAATGTTGTGCGAGTTTTGTATGAATCGGTTTCCTTTAGTTACCAAAACAAAGTTGAGTGCTGTCCATCCCATACCACTAGCAGTCATCCGGGTACCATCGCCTTCAATTTTTACGACGGATGTCTTTCTCCCAAAACAGCAAGAGAAATTCAATTCTTTTGCTTTAAGCTTAAGTTTGGCAGAAAGTGCTTCTTTAAAGGACATCTGAACCCCAGGAGTTCTTCGTATGTTAACATTTTGATCCAATTCATTTCTGCAACTTTGTAGATCTCCTAATGTTGGTGGGTTTGGATTTATGATTCTTAGCTTAGCCCAGGCTTCCTGGCTAATGCTGTACTTTTCAACAAGTACAAAGTGTGCTGAATCTTATCATGAGCAAAGGAACTCATTTTGGCAGTACGAACTGATTTTTGTTTGAGGCCTAACACATACTTGTTTCTTAACTCGTCCACTGCACTGCACTGCACTGCACTGTGACTGAAGTTGGCGCTAATGACCAAGTTGTCGACGCGCCATTAAGCCTCAATCCCCCCCCCTCGTCCACTGCACATACTTCATCAATTGTTAAGCCATAAGTTTCATAAAACCACAGACTCTTCCGTTTGATCTAAAACTCTCATTTCCTTTCTCATACCGCTTCTGCAGCATTCCGACACCAATATTTGCCACACATTCAACAGATGGAGGAGTGTCGAGGAGTGGCACTCGGCGTGTCGCCGCAGTCGCCGTGAGGAGGTTGAGTTGGTCCGTTTGCGCATTGGTCACACCCGACTTACTCACTGTTTCGTTTTGCGGGGGGGGGTTTGACCCTCCTGAATGTTATTGGTGTCGACGGCCACTTACGGTCCGGCACTTACTTGTTGATTGTCGCCATCTTGATGGTGTTCGTCGTCGTTTCCATCTTCCGCATGACATTGCGCGTCAGTTGGGCGATAAGTCTGTCCTCCTGTCCGGTAGCACGTATGTTTTTATTCCCGGCATTTTCACGTTTTACGAATCCTGGGCACATACATGTTTCTGCACATGTCTCTTTCAACATAAATAGTTTTATCTGCTGAATGAACGCTGCTCGCTTCAATCCTTTCATTTTTCTGAGCTTCGCTGACAAGCATTCACTTGCAGTTCTCAGATTGTTTTCTAAGCGCAAGCACTTCACAATGGGCACTAAAACTGGCTTCACCTTATTTAAAATAAACAACATGTTTTCTGAATTTTTTTTGATAGGGTAAGCAAGTCTCGTAATGCTCCAGTCGTGAAACCTATGGTGGCAAGTTTATTTTGTTGGTCTACAGAATATGTAATGGTGTGGATGTTTACGAAAATATTGTAGTCACCTAAATCCTATAGGAAAAAAATCGCGGCGTGGGGTCTGACGTCACCAACCTTCACGAATGTGAATTATGTAGCGCTCGCCAATACGCCTGTAGATATTGAAATTCACTCGCCATTGTCTATTACTTACTCGCCATGTAGAAGTAGATTTAGCAGATGTATTGCTACTTAATGTTTAAACATTGTTTTCAATAATGTAAATCTCCAATCAGGTAATGAAGTTAGTAATAATATTCCTTACTCGGTTCAATAACCATTGTAATTCTGCACTCAACAACGCAAACCACTTGTTTCTAGCTAGTACGGTTCCCGAGATATGACAATTTTAGCATCAGAGTTTGTTAATCAGTCACCATTATGGCCAGCAGGTTTCAAAATCAAGTCGCCAACTGCTGAATTTCCCTCGCCATTTGGTGAGTGGCGACCGACATTGGTGAAGGTTGGACGTCACAGCGTGGGGGAGGGGTGTGGACGGCGTGGGTTGGGTGTGGGTGCATATAGGGAGTGCGTAGGCGGGTGGGTCCCTTAAGGCTGGTTTGGGAGGGGTTCAAAGACCGGAGTAGTTTTTTGCGCACCCCTCCTTGGTATCGGTTATCTGTTTTTTTTTTTTTTGGGGGGGGGGGGGGGATCGTTTTTTCGGTTTCGTTTTCGGGTTTAGAATAGGCGTACGGGGTACGTTTTCGAACGTGGGGGGATCGGCCCCCACCCCCCTCGTTTAAAAAAAATATATTTTTTTTTAGAAAACCTATCGTTTTTGGACGGGAGATGGGGGTCGGTAGCCTTCGGGCCTTCGGGCTGCCGACCCCCATCTCCCGTTCGTTATTTTTAGTACCCTTATCTCGCAGGCTGGTAGCCAGCCAGCCAGGCTCGCTTTTCCCTCCCATTTTGTGTTACTCCCTCCCGCCGCCCCTCGACAGTTTATGTCACTCCTGTGCCTAACCGTGTGATTTTTTAATGAATGGCTGGAAATTAAGCCGTGTAAATAATAAAAGCAGTGCTCGCTAGAAACGGAGGAGGAACAGGCGAACAAGCAAACAACGCAGCATTTTTTCCGGGCAAAGACCCTACTTCTCCTTCCAGTTATCGCCCAATCGCTCTGACTAGCTGTGTCTGTAAACTTATGGAACGGATGGTCAGTGAGCGGTTGGTGTGGGTGTTGGAATCACGGGGATTCTTATCTGTGTCCCAGTGTGGCTTTCGACGGTTTCGGTCAACTATCGATCATCTAGTTGCCCTTGAATCAGATGTGAGGGAGGCTTTTCGCCTGCGTCATCATCTGGTTCAGGTTTTCTTTGACTTGGAGAAGGCGTATGATACGACGTGGCGTTATGGGATTCTCCGTAATCTCTATAAGTATGGCTTGAGGGGGCAGATGCCACTGTTGTTTTCTGCTTACCTCTCAGGCCGTTCTTTTCGCGTTCGTGTCAGGGCTACTCTTTCCCGCCCGTTTGTCTTGGAGAATGGTGTGCCTCAGGGAGGTGTTCTTAGTGTCGTCTTGTTTGCTATAGGGATCAACCCCATTGCTCAGCAAGCTGCTGTTCCCCAGTCATTGTTTGTCGATGACTTCGGCCTGCGCTTTCGGGCAGCTCGCATGCAGACCTGCGAGCGGCAGCTACAGCTGGCAATTAACAAAGTCCAGACCTGGGCGGTAAGTAATGGTTTCCGGTTTTCTCCGGACAAGACTGTGTGCATCCACTTTTGCCGCCAACGAACACTGCACCCGGATCCTTGCCTGTACTTGGGACAGGCGCAAATTCCTGTTGTCCCACAGGCACGTTTCCTGGGTCTGGTGTTCGATTCCAGGTTGTCTTGGCTTCCACACTTACGTCAGCTTAAAGACAAGGCTTTGCGGGCGCTTAACATCTTGCGGGTCCTGTCGGGCACTTCATGGGGTGCCGATCGCGCTGCCATGTTGCGCCTCTACCGTGCCCTTGTCCGCAGCAAACGTAATTATGCGTGTATGGTCTATGATTCGGCTAGTGACTCCACTCTTCGGATGTTGGACACGGTGCATCACAGTGGCCTGCGTGTGGCGACTGGGGCTTTTCGAACTTCCCCAGTGGTCAGCCTCTATGCTGAGGCCTCGGAGCCACCTTTGGCCATTCGTCGGCGACAGCTTGCCATTCAGTATGCTGTGCGTTTGTATGCTGTGCAATCCAGTCCTGCTTGGTCCATGGTTTTTGGGCCAGACTTGCGGGTCGGTAGACGCAGGGTGGGTAAGGGCGATTTCCGCGATAGGCTCCAGCAGTCCTGTCAGGAGATAGCCTTTGAAATGCCCTGCGTCTTGAGGCTTGGGAGTATGCCAGTTGCCCCTTGGCTTGTCCCAGGTGGCAGTTTCATTTTTGCTCTGGCGTCCCTCCCGAAGGGTTCCACTCTACCAGCAAGGTACTTACAGGAGTTCCGGCGGCTAAGTTCTCAGTACGCCGGTTATCTGCGCCTGTTTACTGATGGGTCGAAGTCCGACGTTGGCGTGGCGTGTGCTTGTGTGTGTAAGGGTGTAACGGTTGCCCATCGCCTTCCATCAGGCTATTCTGTGTTCTCTGCAGAGCTTTTGGCTCTTGGTTTGGCGGTGGAATGGATCCTTGACCTTCAGGGCACGCATTTCATTGTCTTTAGTGATTCCATGAGTGCCCTAGAGTCCTTGGCGAATTACAATCCTCGGAACCCCTTGACACAACGTGTCCAAGCTTTGCTTTCCCGCTTGCCTGGCCAGCGGAAAACCGTGCTTTTCTGCTGGATCCCGGGCCATGTTGGGATAGCAGGGAATGAACAAGCTGATTCTGCTGCGAAAGGGGCCCTTTCTGGCCCTCTCGGTAGGGATCTCAGCCTAGTTCCCTCAGATGCCTTTCCAACTCTGCGTCTGAGGTTACACGCTTTTTGGCAAACCTTGTGGGACAGACAGGACGGTAATAAGTTACGGGCCATTAAAGGCACTGTCGAGGAGTGGCACTCGGCGTGTCGCCGTGAGGAGGTTGTGTTGGCCCGTTTGCGGATTGGTCACACCCGACTTACTCATTGTTTCCTTTTGCGGGGGTTGACCCTCCTGAATGTTCTTGGTGTCGACGGCCACTTACGGTCCGGCACTTACTTGTTGATTGTCGCCATCTTGATGGTGTTCGTCGTCGGTTCCATCTTCCGCATGACATTGCGCGTCAGTTGGGCGAAAAGTCTGTCCTCCTGTCCGGTGTTTTTCAATTTTTGCAGGAGGTACAGATGTATGACAAGATTTAGATTAGGGGTTTGAATAACATCTCTGTAATGTGTGGTGCAGTGGCAACCCGGACCACTGCACTGTGACTGAGGTTGGCGCTAATGACCAAGTTGTCGACGCGCCATTAAGCCTCAATCCCCCCCCCCCTTTTCCGTGGAATAGACTTAGCTAGGCCAGCTTGCACGGGGGGTCGAACCAACACCGCCGACACGGCACGGGGCACAAACCAACAAACCGACCAACTACGTGGATTTTAGGCGTCCAAATTATTATAAACACGTATCAAATCTGCTCGCAAAATAACCCGTTTCTTACTGTTTTCATTATTCGATAAGCAAATTAGGCGATATGCATTGGCTTCCACGCTGACAGCGTGACTGCGTAGGCTAACGAATAATTAAAAACACGCAATAAACGTACAATTTCGCAGCATTATTTACAGCGGCACCTCAGAATTTGCTTGAAAATTGATCGTTTCTTGCCAACATTATTATTATTATTCGCAAGCCAAGTTGGCCACACGCACTTGTGTTTCACGCTAAAAACAGCGCACCTGCGTAAGTAGCCTACTTTCGCTCACAAATAAATAAATAAATAAAAATTCGCAAAAACTAACCATTGCCAAGTATTCTGTACTCACGTGGAATTCACTTTTCTTTTTTAAATCCATGTCCACTTGTTTTCCAGAGGAAACGGTCACTTTCGCAATCCATTTTCCGTTGCTAATCCACAAGTTTTTCAGCGGATTTGAAGGTTTAAATCACTTTCTGCCTAGTAATCGGACAAATTAAAACACTTTGCCTAGTTTGCTTTGCCCGTTTTTTCCCCGTTAGCACTGTAATGAATAATCCATTTTGGCAGTTAATTTTCACGGAGCCGGCAGATATTCCATCTCTGCTGTTAAGTCGAGGCGTATACATTTTTAAAATGAAGCGCCAAGTCCGTTAAATTGCAACGACTACCTCTTTGCGGGAGCCTATACCCCTGGCCTCTACTACTCAACGCTTTACCCGCCCCCACATAAGCAAGCAGACACGACTCCATTTTGTCTAATAAATACGCGTCCTCGCGACGAGGCTAATATCACACATGTGGTCCTCTTGTTGGGCCCGTTTTGGCAAGATTTAGACTGCTAAAGAGAATGAATGAAATAAAAAAATAGCGAACCTCCAATACAAATAAAGAAAGAAATCGCAAGGTAAAGGGTAAATGAAGCAAGCAGTCTGCATTAAAGACTGACCTTGTGAGGATACACAATACACTAGTCTAGAAAGACAGAAAAAACTACTGCCCCGACTGGGACTCAAACCCAGGACATCCCGTTTACTAACCGGGCGCTCTAACCACTGCGCTACCGGGGCGGGTACTGGCTACAGGCTCCAGCCGAGCTAAGTAGCTGTTCAATCTTTCTCAGCGCAGTGGTTAGAGCGCCCGGCTAGTAAACGGGATGTCCTGGGTTCGAGTCCCAGTCGGGGCAGTAGTTTTTTCTGTCTTTCTCAGACTAGTGTATTGTGTATCCTCACAAGGTCAGTCTTTAATGCAGACTGCTTGCTTCATTTACCCTTTACCTTGTGATTTCTTTCTTTATTTACTACTTGCATTATTTCTTGTGTGGAGGCCAAGAAGCAACGTTGCTTTCCTTCCTTCCTTGTATGTTTGTTTGTGATCTTTAGGTCACCACTGAGAAAGATTGAACAGCTACTTAGCTCGGCTGGAGCCTGTAGCCAGTACCCGCCCCGGTAGCGCAGTGGTTAGAGCGCCCGGCTAGTAAATGGGATGTCCTGGGTTCGAGTCCCAGTCAGGGCAGTAGTTTTTTCTGTCTTTCTCAGGCTAGTGTATTGTGTATCCTCACAAGGTCAGTCTTTAATGCAGACTGCTTGCTTCATTTACTCCAATACAAATTTAAAGTTTACTGCAACTCCACGTTTTCAGGAAATAAAAATAAATGATGGAAATCTAAGAGTTTATACTTTGGCCTTATAAAAATTAACAAGAGTGCTTTTCTTATAAAGATAAACTAAAAAAACTACGCGTAGAGGGGCCTCACTCACCTTATACACTTGCGTTTGTCCTCCGTCTGATGTGCGCTTCCTTACAGTTCCACTTAGGAAATGATCTCGCCAGGTTTTGTTTCCGATATATTTATCCGAAAATTAAGATCTCTGATTTTTTTTAAGGGGAAATCTCCTTTTTTTAGTATGCCCGACGAGAATGGAAATGTACTTAAATCCTTAAGGAAATTGATAAACAGGAGGGGGAACCTCCGATTCTAGCAGGGCTGACAGAGTAAATTACTAGAAATTAAGAAAAATTCCTCCACATGGGAAACCTACCGATATACCAACGTCGCAAGAACGGAAATTGCTTAAAAATAAGGAAACTGACCGATTTATTTTATTATTCTTCCGAGTAAGGCCTCTTTGAAACCGCGTGAGAAAAATCAAAAACTCATAAATATAGTTATTACTCCGTTCTTTTCTCATGATTAGGGTACGTTATCTTTTTTTAAAAAGTAAAGAACACCATGAAAGCACAATAAATATCGTACATATGGAGAAACTCACAGCATTTGCAAAAAGATCCAGTGCTCGCTGGGTACGATCAGGAGCAGGGTTGGGGAAGAGATAGGTACGCAGGCAAACATCATTCAGATTCTATGGTTCTTCCCAAGAGGCCGAAGTCTTCCCAAATCCTTTCCATTGAAGTAGGTACTTTTTTTCCTGGAAAGCAAAAAAATGTACATTTATTAAAAGCTAACCCACTGATAAATGTTGGGAGGTGCTCACACCTGCCGCAACGTTTGTGTGCAATTACTTCACGTTAATATACATGTCACAAATGAAAGTTTCGAACCTGTAACAATGATCTGATCAAATGTGACTATTTGAAATAAAAAAAATTAATGTTTGCAATGATTATCCGGTTATCCAGATTCTGATCAGCTTTAGGATAAACTCAAAACCGGTTCACTGAATCATTAACAGATGATGTCCCACAACAGGCCATTTTACAATCATTGAAAACTTAGGTCAATTTGTTTAAACCCCTGATTCTTTGCCCCATGGTTACTCCAGCTATCCTTTCTGTTCGTTTCTGTAGTTCCACTTAGGTTGGTTTTTTTTAACCAGGTATGCTGCACGCCAGTAGCGCACATATACCTGGCACGCACATATACCTGGCGCACATGGTTTTTGTAGCTACGAACTCGCTGCATAGCCACCAAGAAAGTTTGCTGCATGTTGCGAGGTGAGCTCAACAATGGTTCCACAAAATAATGTGTGGGAGCATTTTCAAAAATAAGACATAAATTTTGATTCAGTACATTAATGTAGCCTACGTTACTTTCGTTAATTATTATTCAGCCAAAAAAGACAGCTTACGGAATGATTTGCTAAATAACCGGATATGCTTCAAGAGAATTTATGGTACAGGGTCTAAGTCCAACAGCCATTCCCCGTCGCTATAACCATTATCCCTGACCTCAGTAAAGAAATCTTTTATTTGCATTTCAAATAAGAATGCAAAAGGTAACAAAAGCATGTGCCAGTCCTGGTTGGGGGAGGGGGGAGCAAAACAAACAATAAAAGCCCATAATTAGTTTCAAGTAAAAAAAAGAAAAAAATAATTTAATTGACAATCAAGGAAAATAGCTAAAATAAAGGGTTTTACAGTAATTGGATTCCAAATAAAAACGCAAAAGGAAAAAAACGCATGTGGCAACCCTGCTTGGTGGGGAGAAGCCACTTGTACGGCGGCAGCAGTAAAACGTAGCTTCTGCGGCCTCTTATCCCTGATACCCTGTAGAAATCGAATCGCCCAATGTATGTACTGAATTAACAACTATCCAGTGTTCACATCTAATCACCACACCACTCGCTGCACAAAATGCCTAGTAACATTATATGACAGAAGTTCCCAGTTTACAGTACTGTACTTCTGTAAGTGGCTGAGTTTAATTACCGATTTAGTAACCTTGGTTAATGCTGCATGTTGCCCTTCAGCTACTGTACTGCTGTTGCACGCAAAGGTGTGAGTCATGTGACCTGATGTTCCCAGGGCATGCACTATTGTGTGATGTGTAGTATACTGTAGTACTGGATGGTTTGTACAATTGGACGTGACAGTAGTTAGGTGGATACAGTTTGTTCTTTTTGTATTTGATTCGTTCGATTCCACTCGTTCTTTTTGTATTTCCTAACGACATGCCACGCATGAACCTACAGTCCTACACCAACGTAGCAATATTATGAAATGGTATTACCAAAACTATACGATATCAGACGTTTTGGTGATGCGGAAGGCTACGTATCTTCAGCCAGTCTACAGTGCCACATTTGGTGGAGTAATTTGAAACCACAGGTTCAGTGGAAAATCAACATAAGGGCCGATTCTGTACAAAATATGAAAATAAGCAAAGCTTCTTGAACTCGACCCCGGACTTTGCTTGTGCTTGGGGAGCTTAGAGTGCTTCCCAAAACCCCTACGGTTGGAGGCACCATCACTTCATCAGTTTCCTGTAAAATGCATAGCAACCCTCACCAGTCATTTTGATAAATGGCGCAGACGCCGTTTCCTCCCCAGTCCGACTCTGCTCAGCAGCACATGGAAAGCCATCATCAGCTCTGTTCCACTCCTGCCACTAGAGATTAGGGATCGACCGATCATCGGATCGGTATCGGCATCGGCCGATAT
>JAHWFP010268208.1:26792-39438 GCA_023313725.1 Lithobius niger | reverse complement strand
GGGGAGGGGGGGCTGCTAAATTCGCCACTGGCTTCAACGTCATCAGTTGTGAAGAAGAATGGGATCCTCTGTAGCAACGGCAAGTTTCGGCGAGAGTTAGAGTATGACAGCTTATAACAGGAGCCGTCTACTGGCTATACTTTGTGCTGTTATGATAATTGTTATTATTACATTTTTTTTAGAATAAAACTAGTATCATCATTATTTACTATTATTCATACACGATGAATAAAAATATAAAACACTGGCTCCTAATGAATAAAAAGTATTGAAATATTCAAAACGTAAATTATGAATTATTTCGACTTTAGACTGAAAGAAAGACGTACTAAATAAAAAAATAAATCGTAAATAGTAAATTCCCACAATTTACTATGCATGAATTGAGTGGCATATCAGTTATGGTGTTGAAATATACGGAAATAGTAATAAATGTGTGATGGAGAGATTAGAGAGCATACAAAATAAAGATTTGAAAGTGGGCTTTATAAAAAGAATTAAAATGCTATTATTGTTAAAAAATGTTTCTTAAAACGCAATAAATTACAACACATTTTTTTAAACAATAGAAGAAAGAACAAAAGAAAACTTAAGCAACCGAAAATACGAAATAAAAATGGAAAGAAAATGTCTGATTACTATTCAGTATTCAGTAATCAGACACATTCACTAATATGGATGACAGTGGAATTAATTGTAAAACATTTGGAGACCTTAATAAAATATTTAAAACCCTGTAAATTGAAAAGAAGATTGATGAATTAGAAGAATTTACGTTCGCACGATAGCGTTATTAAAAATAAAATTTAAGAAAAAAGTTAAATTTTTTACCAGTTTTCAAATTAATTTCAGTTTCCTATTTTCTGCCATGAAAGTTTATCGCACTCCCAGCCGAAGCCACGGCGTCAAAAGGGGAGAGGGACAATTTTGCTAGGTAATTGCAATTGGAAATTCATAACGTGATGAGCGTGAGGCATCACAAGGTCCTTCTCTTCCCGAAAAAATGCCAGGGGCTGTTGAGGCCAGGTTCGAACTAGAGACCTCTTCCACATAAAGACATTCATGCTACCCACCAGGCTGTACCTTGCCCCATCAAGATAAAAATCGTTGCCCAGTTTCAAATTAAGGTAGATATTTAAAAATCTGCTCCAGCCCATGGAACCAGTTAGGGAGCTGGCCATCCCCACCCCTTCTTCTTCAACACATACGGACACTCCCAAGCCAACGTTGATCGCTTCTACTTACTTTACTTTATTTACGTTGCGCTGCGGGGCCGTGCAGACTTTGCAGCAAATAACTAAAATCCATGTAAAAACAGTTAACATGAAAAGTGACATTTTTAGGTATACATGATTTTGATCTTATGTTACTTTTCTTCCTTGTTCTGAATGGTCGCACAAGGAAAAATAACGGTATATGCAGTACATGACGAGTGTATACAGTCTGTTCCACATTAGGCTTGCAGGAAACTGACGGTATGACGCAACGTTTCCTTTCTCTACGAGTGCAAAAACATGTGGATATCACACTTACAGACTCTACATAGTTACTGTTACTGTTAGAGTCTGCAAGTGAGATATTTACATGGTTTTTGCACTTATAATTGTAGGAAACGTGGCATAATACAGTTAGTTTCCTGCAAACTTAATGCGGAACAAAGTATAGAAGAGGACACAAAAGAAAAAATACATAATAAAATGTTGCACAAAAACATGCACCATTTACAAAAATATAGCCTATAGTAACTAGCATAGTAACATAGCCTAGTAAATAAAGTCAAACATTAATAGTGCAAAAATATGTCACTTTGATTAAGTTATGAAAAAGAAAATTTGGCTAGTTTAATAGCTCCACAAAAAAAAATAGTCTAAAGTTCATTATAAGTTGAAAATTGCTAATTTGAGTTTAGGGCCACATAAGCGTCCAAACCGTTTTTAAAAGCGCTAATACTGGGAGCTTTAACAACATGTTCTGGAAGGGAATTCCACATGGATATGAGCCAATATGTACAAAACCTTTTGGTGCGGGATTTGTTACTCGTTGGTTTTAAGACCGTTCTGGACCCAACAATTTCCAGTGCCAACATTTCTGTGAGGCTGAGATAATATCCAAAATAGGCCAGGAACAGATCGCACAACCACTGAAGAAGGCTAGAAGGGTCTCACTTTACCCTAGCTAGCACTGCCTAGTGGGGACTTTGCCAGGGTTCTCTTTCCAGTCACCGGTCAAATCAACTTCTTCAGGAAACCAGGCTAAGCTCTGCTACTTATCAGTTGCCATGACGACAGCAGTGAAGAATGTAAATTCGACCATCTTCGGTGCAGGCTGCCATATGTATCCCTATAGGTAGTATACGAGAGGAATAAGGGGAGGGGGCTGCTATAAGCCTAGATCGTTGGTGAGAGGCCACGTTTCGTTTGTTTGGGCGCGAGCCAGGGCGACAAAGGGCGGGCCAAGGTGCTAATTGTTCCTGTGCCACATCTGGTCGCATGCATCCCTCCCACGCACGAACTGTAAGGGGCCCTGGAAGGGGAAAGAGTAGAACCAACCGAGGGGGGGGGAGTGATGCGTCTCGGCATCCGAATGGCGACCAACTGTATATCCGGTGTTGGAGGATGGCTGTATAGGTACGTCTTTAAGAGTATTCATAGTTGAATAAATAATCAGTCACATAATAGCCCTATAGAGCTTTTGTGGATAATACGGCTACTGTTTTCGCATGAAACCTGTAACCTGACATTAAAACTGTCATTAATGCTAATTATTTTGCAAATATATCCTGAGGACGCGTAGCGCGAGGGGTATAATTTCAAATTAATTACCATGAGTTAGTTTTAGTCTGGTTACAGGCTGAGTGCGAAAACGTTTTTAGCCGTATTATCCACTAAGGCCACTAAGGCGTTTACGGAACGACTCGCCTTTGCATTCTCGTAGCTAGAATTCAATCGCGATGGCAAAGGTGGCGTTGCCATGGTAACAACGCTAAGTGGATTAGTCAAATTTGACACCGTTTGAGCAAATACTTACAGTCTTATAATCCGTGACAATAAGACAAAGAATTCCTCCTGACGAAACAATTTTCCCAGTCGCTTCTGAACTCACATTATACATTGACGGTTTTCGTAGCGAGCCGGTGCAGCTAATACAGCCGCCATGTTGGAATTTCAGATGATTTCTAGCAAGACTACCTATATTTAAAAGACTTTTAACGCTCGGTTTCACGTAGCATGTTAGACGCGTCGTCCAAGCATTGCGCTGAACTGAAAGCACGAAGAACGAAAAACCCCAATCGTAGCATTGATTAGTGTATGCGAGATGCACAAAATACGTGATGTCTTCTCATTATTAGATTTACTGGTGTTGCAGTGCCAAACGAACATTATTTTAGGGTAATGGTGACTATTATTGAAGTCTTCGGACGGTTTACTGATACGTCACATTTTTAATGAGAATTGAAAATGCCGTAACGTATCATACAGTACAATACACACGTACCTTGGTTGTTCTTCTGCTTGAAATTCATGAAATTAAACCTCCGGAGGCTTTGTTTTGTAGTCGAGTGAAAAAAATAGGTACGCAGCATGAAGCCATTGTTGTTAAATTTGAATAAATTGGTGTCAATGCAGTGTTTTAAGTTCAAAATCCGCCTATCGCGTGTCACACGTACCTTTCACAGTTCAGTCCGCATGTTAGAGCAATTCATTTTTGGGGTGTAAGTAGCGCGACTGGTGGCAGAATCGGTGGTTAACTGGACGACGCGTCGAATTTCTAACGTTAAGTCTTTACATCCCGGTAGCCTTGTTTCTAGTGTATATATGCGAGTCAAAAGCTGCAGTCATTAAGTTGGTGCAGACCTAGTTGGTGTATGTTTTAGGCTTAGCTCGGTAAGTTGCGCATGCGCACAACGAAAAGGTACTGGGGTATAATGACCCCGATTATACCCCGGGGTATAATCAGTTGATTATACCACACTAGGTCGATTATACCCCACTGCTCTACCTTCCACCATGATACCAAGCGGATATACTCAGACCTATTAGTTTAACAGGATTCCCACCAACTTGGAAAACTCCGGGAATTTAATCTACATTTGAAACTCGGGGAAAACTCAGGGAATTCTTCGAATTTTCACAAAAAAACACAGGACAAAAAAATACAAAGCCACACTTTATGCCTAGTCCTAAGTACATAATAAACATATTTTATTAAGACATTGTGGTGAAATATAATGTTTCTTTAAACTGCTGTGTTTGACACCTATATTAAAAGTTCGTTAAATCGTGCTACTCTTTTGCACTAAGTGAGCATTAAAAAACAAGCGAAACTGGTAAAATGTAGAGAAAAAATTCTGAAATTTCGGTTAATAACCTGTAAATTGACCTCAACTACTCTGGAAACCTGGAAAACGCGGGGAGAATATTCCAGTAATTTTATGAGAACCCTGTTTAAGAAACGTCCGTAAAGACAACTGTTGGTGTATGGGATGAATGTGGCCTTCAACGGAATGTGCTTTTAGGTGTCGGTTTATGTGTCCTGTCTTTTACTTAATTATCTCTACTTAATTTCAGATGAATGTATCTGAATAATGATTAGAACTAATGTCAGTTTAATGATGTCTGAACGCAACAAATCCAGCTTACCTCTTCGGAAGAGCGTAGAGTCCGTGGTGACATTCTTGCTCTGTTTAAACTTTTTAATAAAGACTTAGCGAGCTTAGACCTTGGAAAAAGAATTTCAAGGAGCTCAGCTCATTTAAACCGAAATTCTGGCAGAAATTGTATTGGACTAACCACACTTTAGTGGGCTCATGTATATTGTAAGCAGTCTGGGGCTTGGCTAAAAAGTATTCCCTCTGTATTTTCGACAATATTAATCAGTCGGTCTAAGGTTACTTTCAGGTACTACTAAAGTCTTAATTCAGACACATGTAATACTGATTGCTCATGTCTGAAATGCCTTAGGATCTGTCAGAAATCCACCACAGGTGGCACCACAACTAACAGGTGAATGGTTGGATATGATGGGTGGACTCACATCATGAACTAGCCCTGCCAACTTTGAAATCACTATCAGTTGTTTATTTACTCCTGATGTCATAAACTTTAGGTTGACAAGCATAACACTGTACACAGCAGACCCGTGGGTTTGGGTGGGTGTCACCACTAATTTTGGTGGTCTCCCAATCCGGCCAACCGACCATACCAATTTGACGTCGCCAATTTACATTGCCACAAGAATTTTGACAATCTACGGGTTTGTAATGATATGAGTCGAGGGGCACAGGTGAAAGAGTACCGGAGCTGTCAGGGCTACTAAACTTAAATGGCATACAGCATGAGGTTTCGTGAGAAGCTCATTTTTAATTTTAGCTGCAGTCCAAAGTTGAACTTGTTTGACTGGAGTGCATCACTGAAGAGCAGTATACGTTCTTATGATCGGCTTGTTGAGCTGGTTTCGGGAGGGGTGGAAACGGTCAATAACGGTTATCGTGGAGCCTTGGATGGTCCCAAATTTGGCTTGATGAGGCTTCTTCAGGCAATTAGGCCGAGCTCTGCCACTGCTCAGCTATTATGATAATTTTTACCTGCATTAATGGAGAATTAAATTGCCATTAACGAACAGTAGGCCTACAATTGCACAAGGTGCAAGTTTTTTTCAAATATATAGTGGCATAGTGTGTGGAATGGGAGAGGGGATTGTCCGGGTTGGCCTTCTACAACACCCCATAGTTACCAATGTGACAAACTACATAGTCACCAATCTGCTACATTAATATACAAAAAACTTTAAACTTGACTACAATTTCGCAGTATGAGGTGTATCATTTCAATAGTGAAAACCCTGAAGGCTGCACGAAATACGAAATACGCAATTGTCGGATGCTTGACTCCCCCCCCCCCGGATTCCCCCTTTGTTTGGTGTGGGTGCCCCCCTCCCCCCCCCCCGGCCTTCCTCAGAACCCCCTGTCCCCCCCCCCCCGTCCGCTCCACATTCCCTGAATACTGCCCTCCCCTTTCCCCTGGAACCCCTGGTGTTGGTCTTCTTAGGAAAGTGAATAGCGTTTTCAATGGAGGGCACCACTCTTATTCTGAGTGTGGCTGAATTGCCTGTTTCTCCATCTTGATACCAACCGTGATAAACCCGCATCAACGATCGTGCATGCAGTGATTGTTACTTAATCAACTATGGAAATATTCAACTCTGCTCTAACAGCCAGCATTATTGAAGAAATATTTAGATTGTTACTGCTTGTTACAGGGCATCGACAATACCGTTCACATTATTGGGCGTTCGCCCTTTTTCTTTGCTACCCTTCCAAGAATGACTCCACTCGACTTCTTTCATTGCCACCGTCTCCTCACTGTTTGGTTAATTTGAGCCTTTTTCATTGGCTGTTTCCTCATTGTTTAGTAAAATGAAAGAATCAGTCTTTCAGCTAAACGCATATATTTTTAAACCAAACTAAGCAGCGTTGTTAATTGTCGGCCTCGAAATTGGCAGCTGAAAACGATAGAATTGCGTATTTATTTCGCAGATGCAGGCTTTCAGAGCTGACTTGGATTGTTTCAAAGTAGCCAGCCACAATCGACTGCATGCATAAACCTTTGTAGTGTGACGCCATAGCCGTAAAAAATGTACACGGATTACAAACAAAAACGTCACGTGTGCCGTAAACAAGGGGTTATATGATTGAATTTTCACTTGTTAAAATGTACACGGATAGAAATTGATGATTTTTAATTGAAATAATCAAATGTACAATTGAGAAAATTGCATCTGTTTAAAGTGCTGTTGTGCTTTACGAATCATATATTTAAAACGTAAGGCACAACAGCACTTAAACAGATGCAATTTTCTCAATTGTACATTTGATTATTTCAATTAAAAATGTACAGTTTTTATCCGTGTAAAAGTGAAAATTCAATCATATAACCTTTTTTTTTACGGCACACTTGACGTTTTTGTTTGTAATATGGGTTTTGTGGGACTTGGCCAACACGTGTATCAACTTTTATTAAATTCCGATTTCCGACTTGGGCTGGAATCGTAAGTTTCATCTTTGCGTTATTTGACTTAATTGGACACGTTTATACAATGGTCTCTACAGACTAAGCCATTTATCGTAGAAAGCTGGTTCTTAGCTCATTTGAAAATAATCCGATACTTCCGGCGATGTGCCTTTTATAGAAGTTGAATTTTCAATTGGTCGTCCCGTTCCGTGTCAGTCTGGCTCAGCGGTAGGACCTTGGCCTTTGGTTTCAAAGGTCCTGGGTTCGATTCCCTGCTTAGGCAGTCTGACATATAAGTCCAAACGGCAACGTAAATAGGTTTGCTTCTGTATTTAGTTATTTCTTGTGAGCCTTTGGCTTTCCCGTCTTTAGTCTACTTAATAAAAACTTGCTTAACATTAGGCTTTAATGGTTAGCTGTTAGTAATTAGTGTTTACCAAACATAATGGTTTATCACCAGGAGCCTATAAATATTTCCGTACGTTGGGAACCAGAAGTATTAAACATTAAGACTCTGTCCTACCGCGTGACGGATTCCAATGCCCAATTCGGTGGATTTTTGTACTAGAAAACGAATCTGCTTTATAAAGAATAAAATTGATCCCAAAACGATGTCACAAGCTTTGTAAAAATAATGCGTTCAGACAGTTGGAGTATCGTCGATGCTGATATTTTAAACCAATTAACCTTTCACACGACCACAGTGGATTCGTCATCTGAATTAATTCAAAAAACGCTAAAGTGTAAAGAACTTATGTAAGGCTGCCTAAAATAAAAATCATAGGAGTAATGCCAGGAAATGTGCAATTTCACCGACAACAAATTCATTTTCTTAAAATAAAAATCTCCAAAATCAATGAAAACAGAAAACCCATGTAACTTATTTCCACAAAATATTGTTCGTTTAATAGCCCGTCAAAGCAATCATAATCAAAATGACCTCATTAAAAATATAAACAATGGAATAACATATCAGCTTGGGTTTTCAGTTTGTTAAAAAAAAAGCCGAGGAATTTTGCTGGACTTATTTTTTTAACAAATTTATTGTGTAAGTATATTTCACAAGAAGAAGAAGAATTCGGCGCAACAGTGCAAACACCTAAAAATGTTTTAAAATGTAAATTTAATGAAATGGTTCTCAGCAGTATAGTGTTACAAAAAATTGATGCGCGTATGCGATGTTTTAATTTTGTATTTTTATTCGCGAATTTTCGTTTGCGGGTATGGTATTTTTTTTACCCAAAGAAAAAAAAACATTGTGTTGTGGAGTACAATCTTTATGGTTTTAATGATTGGTTCAGAATACGCATGTTGCAGTTTGGATAAAAAATCTTTCTTTGATCCAAGTTTTAAGTTGTGACACGCCTCTTAAATTCGTTTCGCGTTGATCACGTTGAAGCATCTCAGGCCAATATCTCAGGCCAATATCAGGCCAATATCAGGCCAATATTAGGCCAATCTCAGGCCAATATCAGATCCAAGAAGTGTTTGGCGAAAGTATTGAGAAGGATCGGAAATTAATTCATTTTTTTTTTCGATTCAGGCTTTAAAAAATAAAGTACCATTCGCTAAGCAAAAACCCACGCGCGTACTCCTGAAAACCATTTAATTAACATTCAATTAATAGCTAGTATTCACTAAGCAAACTTTACATACACGCTAAATCTACCAAAGTGCCTGGTATCAAGAAGGTACCATAAATCGCCTATTAACAGTTCTGGAAAAACGATGGCCCATCCTCCCTAAAATGCTTGAAGGTCAGAAATCGTGAAATAACCTAGGAACAGTCCCTCCCCCCCCACCCCCACCCGTAACTAGGTAATTTCACAGATTTCTGATCTTAAAGCATTTTAGATCGTAATTTTTCTGCTAGAAATTGACTAAAATCTTCATACATTAAAGGCAATCATTCTTTCATCCCCTCAAAATTGAGGTTTTTCATCTCATAATTAACTAATAGCTCCATACGTAAAGCGAACTAAATAAACTGGTAAACTATAATCGAATTAATTTTAACACCCCGTGGGCATTTAATTGGCAATTTACTGAAAAAGTGTCTGTTCAGTCTATCAAATTGTGTGATGAAAACCGTGTTTCTAAGTGTAAATGCAAACAAAAACGCCAACTGTGCCGTAAAAAAAAAAGGGTTATATAATTGAAGTTTCACTTTACTCGTTAAAAGGTACACGGACAAAAATTGATAATTTTTAATTGAAATAAGCAAATGTACAATTAATTTGCTGAACTAACTAGTACTCTCTCCATAGGAAGTCTGTTGATTTTCTGCAATTCCAAACTGTCTTGTTTTCATGTATATATGTATACTCCAGTTCGTATCAAGCTCTTCCATTAAAAAAAAAAAATAAGTCAGTTCTGCGAGCTTTATTATAATCCTCCTATTTTTCCTTTTTGCAGGTGTCAAACATTTCGCAAGGAACTCGCCTCTACGACGAAGAAACTCCCGGCCCAAAAACAAAAAAAATAAACAGCAAGCAGAAGTAGCCTACTAGGCTAATAAAAATAAATAAAAATAAAAAAAAAATTTCCCTCCCTCCTCTCTTGAAGTTCCACCGCTAGGGGTTGCGGAGTGTGACGTGGCTGCCCACGCCTCTACCGGTGATGCTGGAAACTTCAGACGGGAAAAGACAGACCATACAGCGGCGAGAAGCTTACGGGAGACACGGATATAAAGCCCCCTCTCTCTCATCGGCAAGAAAACATGGATCTCTTTACGTAATCAGGTGGGTTTTGTGGGTGAGAAAAATTGATTTACGAACCCAACAAAAATTGTAGAAATACCTCGTTGCGTTTGTGTTTAAAAAAAAATCATTGAAAACGGGTACGCGTGTGTATACTTTTTGTCAAGCCATACACGCGTCATTTTTAAATCCAGAACACGTGGGATTTTAAATGGTATATGCTGCTATGCACAGCGGGGTCTTGTGATGGGCATTTTTAGGTGCGTGTCTAACAGGGAACATGTTCGAAAATTTAAGTTCGTTCATAAAGTCCTTGTGTTGTTAAAAGTGTTGGTTTTAAGGTTACTTTCTTTAGACAAATAAACGTGAAGTTTCACTGAACAGGCCCTGTATTGTTTGCGACAAACTGTACAGCAGCTTCCAGTTACATGGCTCAGAAATTGACGCATGTGCAGTCAGTATTATTTGAAGATTTCTTCTTATCTCTTAGATAAAGATTATTGTGAAAGTTTATTATTATTTATTTTTTTGTTAACATCTTAAATTTATAAATCAGAAGTGTAAATTCAAAGAATTGGGTGATATGACAAGTTGCCGATTAACAGGGTTAATCTTGGTGGCTTTTTTTGGTTTAATGGTAGCATATCACTACTTTCTAGGGCCGATTCTTTTTTGGAAACTTCTTGGGTTTCTCTTATACAATTTTTGTCTATGGTATATTTTAAAATTACGTGAAGAGGCTTTTAAATTCGGGACCAGTGGAATAAGCAGAGTTTGGGAAACACAATTTTACCACTGTAAATAATTGTATTACTGGATTTAAACTGATACTGTACTTTCATTAAACCATGCTATACGTTTAACCAAATAAGCGCTTCGTTGCAATGTAAAGCTATGTGCAGCAAACTGAACATTGGCGAAGTAAACGCTGGAAAACACAACGCCTACCCACGCATAACCAATGACCAGTCTGCCATAAAAATATTGTGACAAATAGTCTGCAGGAATTTGTTTCAAGTAATCCATTTTGCAGCTAACGCGGTAACGACGAAAGACCTACAAAAGATCTTCTTAAATCGTATATTATTATATCTTTTTTGCAGACGTAGGGCCGCCATTTTCGCAGTATTCGGACAGTTAATTCAATACATTTTTTTCAAGGGGACTTACGTCATGTTTGTCTGAGGTTTGTGAGACGTTGTTAACTGCTTACTGTCCTGTGTTGACAAGTAAAATAACTCTTATTTAGCAACAAGTGTACTAGTATTCTAATAATAGGTTTTATCACCAAGTTAAGGTAATTATAGGAACAGACAGGGCAAAGGATGCCACTTATATGCCAGTCCGAAAGTTCACTATTTAATAGGCTGTAGTTTTTTTTTTTTGTTTATTATCTTGGCACATTTCTGCCAAATAGAACAACTTAAAATAATAAACAAATGTTATACTAAATCCGAGTGCTGCATGGGCGATAGCATTTATATATGGACGATTTTTCCCTACATGCTAGAAGGGGTACAAAAATTAGAGTTTACTCGAAAGGAGCGAATTATAACTTGAAGTCCAATTCCAGGGAACAAGGATTGTGACATGGAGAAGGGGGGGGGGGGGAGCATTCTCTCTTGCATGGCACCACGTGTCATTAGGCCTAAATTTAAGCAGTTAGCTGACCTATAATTGACATTAGCGAATATTCAGTAAGCAATTTTTAGGCACATATAAGGAAAGTCAAATAGGCCTATTATACGAAGAAATTTTCGCCTAGAACCGAAAGTGATCAGAAAATCAAAAGTTAATCCCCTGGTGCCCTGCATGTCCGACTAGCTGAACTTGTAAAATCTAAGATGGTGGTTCGTTTGCTGTGAACTCGCCCTATCCTGGGCTTTGAATTGTGTGGTTTCATGATTCTATTGTGACCAAGACAAAAAAAAGTTTTGCCGAAAATTAAATTGTGTTTCGTTTTCATTTGTTGATGCGCTTGTGGTTCGTCTTTGCTGTCAGGAGCGAAATTTTATTTGTAGTAATTCTCTTCTCAGCACGTTTGAGGAGGTTCCCGGCTCATTTTGAAACTCTTCTCAGCCTAAGAAATCCTTGACAGGCTAGATCTAATTACTCTTGGCACGATAGGAACCCATGAAGACTAGAGAATGAAATATGCAGTAAATTACCGTATTCGTTTTTACTAAGACATGATGAACTTTTATGGATCACAACAAACTAAGCCGCCATATAAATTTGAATTACCTGTAGGTTGTTATCCACCCAAAACTGGTATCAAAGAAGCCACCAAGTGTCCAAAAGGGTCGGTCTTCGAACGAAGTGACATCAGTCAACCAGGGAAGGGCCGCCAAAGTTAATCCTATTAGCCAAGTTAATCTCACCTACTAATAATTCGAAAATTAAATGAAAACTAAAACATTGCTACTTCAAGTTTTCATTTGACGTCCAAAGCATTATTCGGTACGATTAACTTGGCTAAAAGAGGATTAACCTTGGCGGCCTTTCCCTGGTTGAATGATATCACCGCCATCGAAGGCCGACCCTTTTTGGAAACTTGGCGGCTTCTTTTACACCGGTTTTGATTTTGGGTGGATATCACAACTTTCATAGGACTGTGAATATACGAAAGGTCACACCGCCACATCTCAAGAACTGAGTGTTTTTTTTCCATCTTTGGAATGCAATGAGTGCCTGATAAAATTTAGTGGTATTTGCCACGGGAATTAATTACCCGTTGTGTTGGAAGAACCAGGGCGAAAAATGTATCTGATAACAACATACGTGGTTATTATCAGTGGCGTTGCCCTAGAAGTAGTTTTGATCCGAATGCAGATATTGCACTATACATACTGCATAGTTAGTGACAATAAAAATTATACCAGTAGCAGGAGCTTATAAAAAGTTCCGTTGTGGAGTGTTGGACAGCGTTTTTTTTTT
>JAHWFP010268208.1:6411-21792 GCA_023313725.1 Lithobius niger | reverse complement strand
GGGGGGGGGGGACCTCACGGGCGCGAAGCACAAGTGTGATTTCCACCAACCCTGAGACATTCGACTGCACCGTTTCGAGCAAATGAGCGATTATGGGCGGTTAACCGCCGATTTCTCACGGACATGTCTTTTAATGGCAAGGTGTGACGTCAAGCGAACATAACGACTTATTTGAGTGTTTAAAAATTGTTGTTTGTTAAGTTTATTTGTGAGTTGTAATGAATTTAAACATTTTTACATACGACTCGTGTAAATTCCTGAACGTAAACTTCCGGTTTAGAAACTTCCTGTCTAGGAAAGTAACACCTAGGGTAGATGTGCTTTTTTTTTCTGTCCTTGTCTTCGGAATTTCGTATTTAATGTAATGCCGTATTCATGGGTTGGGCTAATCCATAGTATGCGAGGTTTGTTTTTTTCGTATTGGTACGAATGTCGCAGATTACAAACGTGCCTGTTTATGCTTGTTGCAATGGGGTGTGCTGGTTGCATTTGTGTTGTGCACGGTAGTTATGAAAAGTCGGTCATATGTCACGTGGTGGAGATGTCACGCAGAGGAGTAGGGGTTGTGTCTAGACCCCGTAAAAAGTGTGGATTATTAAAAAAGTGTGGGTTATCAAAATTAACCCACGGTGACAAGTGTGGGTTTTCGGATTAACCGTATATAACGACTACATTTTTAGCATGGTGATGTGTTAGCGTGACGTCACCACCGTGCATTAAGTGCTGCTAGAGTACCAGGCTGGAGCGCAGGGAAGATCCCCCTAACCAACCAAACTAAATGAAAAATAAATAAAAATTGCTGTAAGTCGCAGTGGGGTATTTATCAGAATGCAAGTAAGTATATGGATTTACTCAATGAAAAAAAATTTGGCGTGATGCAACTCCCTCACTGAGAAAACTGCGCGAGGGCGTGACGTTCGAGATGCGTTTTGGTATCAAATGAAATCTCGAACGCCCACCAGTAATGAGGGACTGTCGCCCTGTAGACGAATAAAGATTAACAAATTTTTCATCATGTTTTTGGAGTACGGTTCACTCATGTTGCGCATTGTTTCATAAAACCGAACAACAATTTATGTTTGTGCATACGTTGCGTATAGGTTATCATTTTTAATGCTCACGTGGTGAACCTTCAAGGCCGCATTTCGTTATTAATCAACAATAAATGACAAGGTAAATGCTTCACGAAGCGAACAGTCAGCATTAGAGAGTTTTCTCACAGACTGGCCTTGTGACAATACCAGATACACTGATCGGAAAATGTTTAAACTATATATAAACAGGGACTCCAACCTTAGGGCCTCCCGTCTAGTAGACGGGTGCTCCAGGAGCGCTCTAGAAGAATAAGGGACGCAAAAAGAAAAATTTCCAACTGAATACCCGCTTTTCTCCGAAATTTTAAAAGATTTGTATTTTGCTGTTTATCTCTTTTTTAGCTATCTCCATGATAGTTTCGTCCCACCTTCTGTTATCTCAAGCCCTCCCCAGTAGTGGTAAACAAAGATATTGAGTCACAAACACACATCCATACCCAGAAGTGACGTCACGTATGTTAAGGTTGCATCATAACAACCGGAAGTGATGTCATAACCGGATGTGACGTCATGACAGGCAGATATGACGCATAACCGGAAGTGACGTCACTTCCAGGTATGTATGTTTCTGACTCAGTATCGTTTTTTACCACTACTTTCCCCTTCCCCTGCCAGCCGAAACCATAGCACCAGAAGGGGACGGGAGCAATTTTGCTAGGTAATTCGGAAAGACCTAGGATCTTTTTTACATGCCTTAAATCGACATGAGCAAGAGGCATCACAGAGACTTTCTCTTCCCGAAAATGCCAGGGGAGGCTGAGGCTAAGCTCGAACCCTGGACCTTTGGTACAATGAGACAATCGTGCTAAACATCAGGCTACCTTCCCCTATTCACAGACCCCTTCCGGTTTTTTTTGGGAGGGTGGGGGAGGGGAGGGGCCTGAAGTGCTCTACCGAAAAGCACATCATGGCTCTTCGGCAGCTAGCCCCGTAACTCAGGGCTAGCTACAGGCATGGAAGATCCAAGATTCGAGTCTTCGTCGGGGCAGTTATTTTTCTTCCTGTCTCAGCTTAATTGTGTCTAATATCTAACAAAGCGAGCGTTTAATGCAGGCTTCGTAAACCGAGTGTGGTTACTTTCTCACCGTAAGGTATAAGATTTGAAGATATAAACACGCGGATCCCTACTATCACAAAGGATCACTAATGGAATTTATTCAGTCCACTTTACAGTCTCCCCTCCCCTGACCGGAGAGTTCTAGGTTCAAATCCCTCTCCCGTTGCGAAGCGTTTTTGTACTTTTAAAACGTCGAGTACGGTTCAAATGAGCGGTTTCGTCTAGCGAGCATTAGTTTCAAAAAGCTTGACTCAATAAAAGTAGACGAAGGTCACGAGGCACTCTTTTTCGCACGAGTGTAAAGTCCATTCAGGCATGTATGCGATAATTTCGTTACTTCAAGAGTGGTAAAGGAAAATTGCAATGTTGCAAAAATCCTGGAACAATTTCGGAAACAGCCGTATACGAATTGTTAGGTGTGCAGGATTCGTACACACGGCCTTGAATTCCTTCAAAAGCCTTAAATTTATAAACCGAAAAATCGAGACTTGAAAAACCTTGAAAATTGTAATTTTTTTTTTTGTCGGAGCCTTGAAATGGCATTGAATTTTGTTAACGTAAAAACAAAATAGGTATACCATTCAAACATAAATACAAATAGTTCGTGTGCAGAATGCATTTTCTTGTGTGGAAAATGTTTCCTTGGATTAGACTGGAGACGGAAAGAGAGAGGTGCAGTGCTGTGTAAGCAATTTGTGCTAGAAGGGGCATCCGTGCAAGTGCTGCTCCGTGTATACTTGCCCTATTTCTCCTGCCGCTTTGGCTATAATTGGTGAGAGAAAGAGGACATAATTGTTAACGCAAAAGTCGAAAGAACCTTTTTGACCAAAACGTTCACCTCAACGAAACCATTTTGGTAAATGCGTTTTTGAACTTTTTGGATTTATAATACCATAGTAAAGATGGAGCCTGTCAACGTTTACAATAATTGTTCACATTTGTTTACGACGGATTAGCTCCCTACTGTAAATGTTGTGTAAATGCTGGAATATATAAAAGGTAATTTCGCTAATTGACTGTGTAATGAGCCCTGAAAATGATTGCAAGTTTGCCTCGAAAAGCATTAGAAAGACCTTGAAATTAGTTTCGTTCGTTATGTACGAATTGTTAGGTGTGTTTTTGCCACGAGGGATGGGTTAACAGGTTGAGTGATTAAATAGCAAATCAAGTCCTGGGTACGAGTCTCAGTTCAATTTTTATCTTTCTTTCTTTCTCAGACCAGTATTGTATTCTGCCACGGGAATAAAGTATTGTATTCTTATCTTGTATTCTTCCAAGGGAAAGTCTTTAGTGCTGGATGGACTACTCGTTAACCACTTTATTTGTGATTGAATGTTTATTAATTAAAATGAAATTAACCTTCAGTTCTAATTAGTTACTACAAATTACCCGGTATTTAGTTTTCCGTTTCTAATGCGTACAAAGTCATGCTGAAAAATATCTGGAGTTATCGTTATTGCGTAATCAAGTCAGCCACTGTCATCGTGGGAAATTCGTACGTTATCTTATGAAAACTACTGTAATAGTGACGAACGTTGGCGATGTAATCAGTTCATTACAGTGTCCGCGGCCTATCTTGAGTTCGCCCCAGAACGAACACAGATAATAAATTGTATATTTTTGGTAGCAGAGTGCCTTGTTGATATCCAAGATGGATACAAAAACAATGGCGGCCGTTGATTAAAGCCGCTCCCTCCAGGAAGACGTAGCCGCTCATGAAATACCTGCAGGACTGAAGATGTGCTGCGCACACAATAATGTATGTTCAACAAACACTCTAATCCATGTTATCTGGAAGTGGTTACGATTTTTCACATTTCAATAAGACCCACCACACCGGAACCAAACGTAAAATAACAATTTTTGGCTGTTTTAAAAATAACTGTCATTTTTTAAAAATAGACAAACACCCGTCGTAGTATCCGTTGACTGCAGTGAACACAAAGTGTGCACCACCTAGTCGAAAAAAAAATGCACGTGCCATCGTGATCGCATACTAGTCTTCACTGAAAATAGGGTGTTATTTATTTGTCTTCTCACTACTGTTTCATTTTTTCAGTTTTTTCCCCTGCGGTTCAGCTAATTCACTCTTTTCTATCGGCGAAGTGTGCTTCACTTCGTTAACTTTATCAATTTTCTGTACCCTATTATAATCCAACAAGGAGCACAAAACCGGCCCTCTGCCGGCTAGGGCAACGCAGGACAAAAAAATTGGTCAGTGGCGAGATTCGAACTGACGTCCAGTCGGTTTGGAGGCCACGACTCTAACCTCTCGGCTGCTGCTGCCACTAGTTTCGCTGAAAACCCCTAGCACAGCACTTTTTGCGCAGGACTGACAACCGTATTCCAAAAAACCGACTTGTCATCACGTTCATCCAAGATCTCGGATTGTCCTTCTCACAACACGGCTCAGCCTCTGTTGTCCTCTCCGTTCTATCCTCAAGCAACAGTCCGTCTTTTCTCCAGTTCCTGTCCTGATTTCATGCAGTCCGATTTTCAAGATCATGGACAGCCACTGCACGCTCAAACGGACGACGCTATGACTCGTTTTAATGAAACGTCGATTGATTCTGCAGCCAATATGGCCGCCCCATCGCCTCGAAGTCAGTCACCCGTCGATCCGAATTTTGTTGCCTGTCCTCCTATTCAAGTTTCTTCTTCCACAATCGCCACTTCCATTTGGCCAACTCTCGTCACATTCCTCATTTAAGAAGGCCAAGAAAAAGAAGCACTCCCACAGATCATGCTCTTCAAAGTAGCATCGATCTCTGTCTGAATTTTCTCTCTATTTGTCATCAGGTTCAACTAAGAACTGGGACTGTCCCTCTCACAAAAGATTTATTTTTGTCCTCATCTCAAGTACACGACTTTTTGGACCATACCATACGACAATTCAAGTACAAGTCAACAACAGACAAACCACCGTCATCTTCACAAAGCCATTCCAACACTCAAGACTAGATGACCAACTCGTCCACATTGTCTCTGTCCTGTTTTCGCAACAGTCGGTTTTTTTCTCCTGTTCCCTGTCCTGATTTCCTGCAGTCCGATTTTCAAGTTCTCGGACGGTCAACGGACGCTCAAGCTGACTACGCCCGAAGAAGAAAAAGGCAAGAAAAAGAAAGCATTTTTCACTGATCGTCCTCTTCGAAGACGCATCAATCTCTGTCCGAAATTCCTCTTACTTTTGCAGCATGCTCATCTATGAACTCAGGCTGTCCTTCACACAAGCATCAACCTTGTACTCATCACAAGCGCACGCCATAATGGACCGTGCTGCACGTTAATTCAAGTACAAGTCAATAACTAACAAGCCACCTCATCATCATACAACCATTCCTTCACTCAGGATTGGACAACCAACTTTTAATTCCCTAACCATGTTTCTCCATTCCCATCCGAGTTTTTAATTTTCGGGCCACTATCCAAGACGGCTGTTCCTTCGTCCTGAAGCCCAGCACCTGTCGTATCTGCTCATCAATGTTGTGGACTACCCTTCACACGATCTGCCTCTGTCCTCAAGTCATGTATATAAACATTTCTGGATCATACTGTCCGTGATTTCAAAACAAGGCCAACCATCCAATCTGAAGATGCTTTCATCATCACTGGATTGGGCTACACATTCCTTGTCATCTCGCAATCAACACCAAGATTATGCAAGGAAAAACAGCCTCCTTCCTCAGTTTGAAACTGAAATTGTGGATATGACACATCGCACACTAATCTTGCTTCTGTATCCGTTTTTAAACGACTCTCACAGCAGAAGGCGGCAACTCATGGTCGAAGAAAAATCTCGAACAATTTTCTTACAAGCATCAAGCTATACCTTCCCTAGTCCAAGCAGACTGGACCACGCCAAACTCAATGGAACTCCGTTGTACTCGACACGCACAACGATTCTTCCCTATCCAACGTCAACGACATGGATTCACGTGTGTCATCCATGATTGTCAACACAAGACAAAGTCTCCTCATCTAAACTCGCCTTTGTCTTCACTATTTCTCTTCTCCAAGCCATCACGAGTTTTCTCCTTCCTCATCCAAGTTCCTGTGCACGGATATGACATCCTTCGTTAACCGGACTATACCAAGCCAGAATTCATAGATACTCCGAAGGAACCTTCGACCATGATGGTGCTCCTTCACCCTTATTGCCTTTGGCTGGTCTATCCTGAATCAATACGGTCCAATACGTCCTGTTACACAACATTCCTCTTCAGTCCACAAATCTAGAACATGCACTCACGGACCGTACCATTTGAGCTTCTCAACATCAGGCTCAACTTTCCCACTCAACACGCCTTCATCAGACCACTGTCATTCATACCTTCCACAGGATTGCAAGCTCTTCGCCATCCTTCTAACAGACACTGTTGGGTCTGAATCACGGATAGCCATACTATTTTTCCATCGCCCATCTACATCAACCAAGAATTGACACCACAACAGTCCGATTTGCTTCTTTGCATCATAAAGTACAATTGCTTCTGCTTCAGCCTGCTGTCCTTCACCTACCATCATCACAGCCAATTAGGAATCTTCAAACATCTCCAGTCCATTGCAGATAGCCTTTGCGCATTGAATCTGCTGAGACTGGTCACAGATAGCGGCAACACATTAAAATCTGACGAAAGACTGTCTCATTGGGAACTTTGCTCATGCCCTAGGAATCTGTCATGTGGTGTCCACAACCACAGATTGACGAGGTGAACTTCTAATTTTTAAAACTCACAGGAGGAGAACACCCCTAACAGATCAGCTGTCCCACACTGACAAAAATCACAGCTGCTTCAGTTCGTCATCTTTTGCTGCATACTCTCCATGACCGACACTGGTTACAGCACCTTAGAACTTTCAATATGCTGCCCACTGCTCCCTATCAGCCATTTTCTGCACTCCAGCACACAGTCGTCCTTCACCACCTGCTGTCCTAGCGGACAAAACTTGCAGTTAATTAGGACTCCCATCCTTCGCTGCCTGCTGCCCCTAGACGGTATTCGTTGCAGCTTTTTTGGCCCTTCGTCCTTCGCAGCTGTCATCCCTCGCCAACATTCATAGCAACCTCTTTCATCGCTGCTCCTTTGGACCGTCACCCTTCATTGCTTGCTGTCCATCGCCAACATCCTGTTTCGAGCTTCAGCAAGACACCATCAGTTTCCTGGGACCATCTTCCTGCTCTGCTTAAAGCCCCTGACTGCCAATGGTCACAACTCTGCAGCAGGTCATCCGACGCTGCCCGTTGACCTCATCGACTGGCATTGTAATTTTCTGCCGCAAGTCGTTTCAAGCCAACCAACCATCAGTCATCAATCTACTAACTCCACTGCTTGGCAAACACGATTCGAAAGCCTTTCCCAAAACAGTCACAGCATGACCACTGCCCAACAGCTCCGCTTCCATCCGGATTCATCTGCCTTCTGTCCTTCTTTAACTACCTCCCGCCTGACGCCCTTTACAAGGCAACGCAGATAATTGCCAGTCGTCGGGAGGTCTGCAAAAATTGCAGTTCTTCGACGATTGTCATTTTAACTCACCCAATATACGACGTCACCAGACGCCCACCTTGGTAACAACTTGTTTTCAAGGAAACTGCTGCTGCAGAACAATCCCAATTTGTGAGTCTGCACAACATATCCGTTACAACAACCTTTCACCTTCATGGTTTTGATCCCACCAAGACACTGAACTTTCATCAAAAACTACACCAATGAAACTCACCAAAAGAGTCACCAAAACTCAGGCAACCATCCCCTTAACCTCACGGTCAAACTTTGTCTGGGTATCGTTACACTGAGTTCCGAAGAAGATCGCCAACTTGTAACCCTAGGGCAACCCATCAGGTAGTACCCACCACCTGCGTTGACGAGGTCTGGGTGAATGCTAAAATTCAGAGGTAATTGATGTTTTCGAACGGCAATTAGAAAGCCCATTTTGCTGGCCCTCCTGTCAGGCCGGCTGAAAATGGTTTCTATTGCCTAAACGAAAAGATACATTACCTTCACCCGCCCTACCTCCCCTCTGGAGTCACCACCTGACGAAAACAGAGGAAAATAGGAGGACAGTCAGTTGTGGTTGCAGCCTATATCGGGGTGGGGGGGGGGGAGGGGATTGCGCATGCACACAAGTGCGGTTGGGTTACGGAGCTGGCGCACCGTTCAACTTTAATCCTCTAGAGAAGAATGCATACTTCGGAGAAGAATGCTAAAATTCACAGGTAATGAATATTTTCGTTTAGGCAATAGAAACCATTTTCAGCCGACCTGGTAGGAGGGCTGGCAAAATAACCTTTTAATAAAAATAAAATCCTGTATTAAATATACAGTAGCCTGTACTGTAGTGTTGAACTCCGTAGGTATAGAGTGAAATTTCTGGTACAGGTACTACACTAATGAGAAAATTAAAAATTATTTTTCCGTCATTAACCCTTTTCATCCACACGCGATACAGCAAAGGGCCTGCAGACTTTCGAAAAGAGTGGGAAGGGGATGGAGGGGGACGGCAGCACTATCAGAATATAAAAAGGACAAAGGGCACTAAAAAAAAGGTGGGGATGGGGGCAAAAAAACAGTATTTTAAGTAGGTGGTTTACATAGAAGCATGCAATATTTTTCCGACCGCTGTATTTGGAGGGAAAAAAAGGTACGTGTCAAAAAAAATAACTACTTGTAATGACCGGACCAGATTGAGCTTGGAATCCTTAATCCAGTTTTACAGTCCTAAAAACTAAAAACCATTTGTTTTAATAGCAGTAAGCTGTTTTAATAGAGAACGATATAAGCTGTTGTTTTGTTTTAATTGGGTGGAACGAACTTTTATCTTTGCTTTTTGTTTTGTGTAGTTTGTCAATTTTGACATCAGAAGAGGAAAGCAGATTATTATATAGGCCGTGTATGTATTAACTTGCAATTCCCTTTGATCCTCAAAATAATCGAGTGGACTTTTGTAATTTACTATGAAATGCAATTTTGGCTACTAGTGTACCAAGAATTTATAGGGTTGGGAGGAGAATTTGTAACTCTAAAAAGACCCTATTGAAACACGATAGATTCGTTTCTATTAGTTCTGCGCGAGTTTTCAGAGGGCGCAACATGTTCCCTCTGGTAATTTTTGCTCATTTTTCAGCCCAAATCTAAAGTTAACTAAATTACAACTAAATAATAATTAAATACAAGCTAGTTTCGTTTAGTTTATTTTAAGCTGAAAACTGAGTATAAATTCCCACATAAAACATATGGCGCTCTCTATCAACTTGGACGGAACTGATAGAAATTAATATTTCAGCTGGGGTCTCGGTCACAAATTCTCCTCCCTATAAATTCTTAGTGTTACAGACCAAGACCTGTTTCAATTTGCCCAGACTATCGAAAAAGATATTCAAAGTGATAAGATTTGGTATCTGTTAGCTACTGAATGAGAAGAATTAGCTAACGACGAGCAAGCTCTTCGTGACAAAGAATTAACTCTTGAACGAGAACGTTTATAGAATTGCATAGAATTGAATTGGAAATTAGTACGATTGTTAGTGTAAATTCGTCAAATGCTAGCCAATTAAGTAATTCAAATCATTCTAGTAAGGAAATCTTGAAATGAAAGGTTATTGAAAAGCATTCAATCCAAATAGTGAGGAGGCATAGGCTGTTTTGTTTCTGTCAAGTTTTGTGAGAATTTGTGGAAATATGAAGTCTGCTATTGATACATATTCTTTCTGCTAGGTTATTGACTAAGCTCACCGGATAAACTAGAGAGACTTTGGCGAGACTATCGGATGACGAATTTCAATGTTTTGATAAGATGGAAGAAGCATTGCTTCTACCAAACGATTGAAGATGTCTAGTCAAACTCTTAGATCGAAGGTTGAAACGTGAACTAAATCTGACAGCCAGGCTCGTATGGACTACAGGTACAGCTTAAAATGTATGCAGTGGAGTGGGCAAAAGCAGAAAACTGTAATGTGACTATGAAAAATTGCTAGAACTTATGGGTTCAGACCAATTTCTTGAGAAAGTTCCAGACGAAGTAATACTTTTCTTAATGGATAAGGGAAATCAGGGTACAGTTGAAAATGCAGCCCCAATGGTCGATGACTATTCTGCTTGTAGAGGAAAATGTACAAGTTCTAAACCATTTGACAGTCAGGAAACAAAAATAGTGGTAAACACAAATGGCTGGAGACAGAACAAACACTATAACAAAGAAAATGGGAATGGTAGTAATGGGAATTATAACCAGAACCAAAGCCAAAACAATGCAGACAAACAACAACCGAGTAGTTCAACTAATAACAGTCTAGTTCGAACCAAGGAAACAATAACGTTCTTCTGGGAAAAATTATAAAAGGGAGAGTAAGGATGGTGACTGACGTTTTGATAAGAGATCATTAATGGCCCTGTTGTTATGAATGTTCCAGTGAAAAACACAATGACGCCATTTGTCCTCAAAGCAAAAACTCCATTTGCGTTCAGCTCCCCTAAGTAAAAACAAAAACAACAAAGATACGAAGATGACGATCAAAAGAATGCATGTTTATCAGTCCCACAAACACGTAGTGACAAATTAGTTTGCATGACACCGGGTTCAAGCATTGGTAACATGTATTTCATGGGTGAGTTAAATGAGAACGACTTGTGCGAGGGCAATCAAAACAATGCATGTTTATCAGTCCCACAAACATGTAGTGACAAATTAGTGTGCGTGGCACTGGTTCAAGCATTGGTAACACATATTTCATGGGTGAGTTAAATAAGAATGACTTGCGCGAGTGCGATCAAAACAATGCAGGTTTATCAGTCCCACAAACACGTAGTGACAAATTAGTTTCCGTGACACTGGTTCAAGCATTGGTATTGTTTCAAGTAAAGGATTGTGATGGAAAATAACTATAATGGTGCATTTTATAGATTTAGAAATGTTTGGATGGAAGGATTTTAAAACTCCCAATGGTAGATGCTTTTGTTAAACGCCATGCGATGACGCAAATAAGGGTGTGGCTCTATCTTCATTTCTTCCCTCACAATATGACTTTGTTTTGGGAAAGGGTACTACACGTATTTGATGGGTGAGTTAAATGCGAATGACTTGCGCGAGTGCAATGTCGTAACGAGACATGTGACTAGCTCCAAGAAAGTTGGTATTCCCAGTATCCTTGAGGCTGAAGGTGTGAGTGATACTGTGCAGGGTGAAACAGTGCATCAGAAAGTGCACTTGGAGTGCGATATTCAGATCAAGACACTAGAGTGTGTTAGGTATGTAAGTGGTGGCAAAGTTCATGACAGAGCACGTTTAACTCAGTGTGTGTCGTTGCCAAAACAAAAGTGGTGTGTGTACAGAAAATAAGGAAACCGCGACAACGTTTCCAAATACCACAACAAACAAAACAAAGAGTAAAGCTAATTAAAGAATATTGCTGCTGTGTAATCATAGCTTTAAAAAGTTACTCAACACTGGCAAGTTGAATAACTTTGAATGTTGCATCCTCTTTTAGGATAGGATGCATCCAGGTCTTTGCAGGACCATTTCAGGACGACGTAGCCATATGGACATAACCAAGCGAAGGAAATTCAATGGGAATGCACCTACAGCAAACTTACAAATTATTTTTATGCGTAAAGGCATTTGTCCTCATAATTAACCTTGAGAAGTGACAATGGGAGCAACAGGTCTACCTAGGACAATTTGTTGGTAAAGGAAAGTCGTCTCCCAGCGACATCAAAATTCAAGCGGTCGCAAAACTCAAATGCACGTCAACAAAGAGGCAAATCAAGCGATTTTTGGGTCTTATAGGATTTTACCATACATACGTGACTGCAGTGATTGCAGCTCCAATGACAGACAAGCTGTTGAAAATATTCTGTGTCAAGTGTACTGATGAGTGCAAGAACGATTTTGTGACTCTGAAGAAATGAATTACCTGGTCTGAAAGCACTAGACGATACATAAGACTATTACTTAACCACAGACTCGTCAAACTTGGGCATGGGCGGCATTGTTTCTCAGTGCTAGGAGGGAAAGACCATCCTATTATTTTTCTCCGATGCAAGTTTATAAAAGCAGAGAAAAATTATGGAACAACTGAGCATGAATGCTTATGCATCGTGTGGAGTATTCACAAACTTAGACACTATTTGTGTGGTTTACAATTCGTTGTGTATACAGACCGCAATCCGCTGAAATGGTTACAAACCAAGAAGGACACAAATCCAAGAATTTTACAATGAAGTCTAAGCCTTTAGGGATATAGCTTTTGACATAATACATACAAATGGTAACGAGAGCATTGCTGCTGGTGCCCCGAGTCGATCGTTCGAGGACTAAGTGGTGTTTGCATGCAATGTTCGTTTTGTTGCTTGTATTACCATTGTGGGTAACGTTCCACTCAGTGTGATGAATACGCAAGAGCTAACCCAACTTTGCTTTCCAGGAAATTTAATGTGTAAATTTCTAGCTTAGTGATGGGGGTGTGACGTACGCAGGCGTATAGCTCAGCGCTCAGCTGTAGCCAGACGATGTTTTTCGTCGAGTGACATTTCGACATTGGGGTGGGTTTTCAAGGTGTTTGTTCGCCCAATCCTTGAATAGGCGACTCCGGTATGGTCTCCTCATTTGGTCAAGGACATTTATCTCCTCGAGGCGATCAACGGAAGTTCACGGAAGGGTCTCCCTGGCTTAATCGATGTTAGTTACGGGGACCGCCTGGACTTGCTTGACCTTGAGCTACTGGAGCTACTAAATGTTTGTTCTGACCTACAAAATTTTCCATGGTCTTGTTTCGGCCGATCTCTTATTTTTTGACCTTTCTCTGAATTTAACTAAGACCAGGAGCCAACCATGGAAACATCGGCCCAGTCTTCTAATCGTGACTGTCGCTGGTTCTTTTTTTTTATGTCCGGGTCGTGCCAATCTGGAACACCCTAAGCAACGAAAAGGTTAATGCAACTTCGGGTTTCATGCAAAGTTACAAAAGGAAAGTTTAAGTAGATTTCTTAAACGATCACTTATGTCCATTCATGAAGTCGTTTTCGTTTTTCATAATTTCTTCGTCTTAGCCACGAACAGTATTAGTAGTTCACAATCCTTCTGTATTCCTTCCACTTATTGTAGCAAATGTGATATAATAATAACAATAATCCCTTTATTTCAAATAACTAATACAATGTAAACCTCGAAGTTACAAAGAAAAAATGCAACTTGTGTGAGTATGACACCTAATCATTTTCACTCATTATCGTACTATTCTTATTATTTAAAGAAAGCTCGACCATTGTGGTCGCAATCAAGGACAAAAGCTTATAATCTATAGATTTTGTACATTTTTATGTTACAATGAATTCATTTGATAATATTTTCGATAGTAGATCCTTTTTAAATTCTTTTAGTGTTAAATAATGAAGCATATTCTTTGGTAGGTCATTATATAATTTTGGAATATATCATTCCTTTCTCCTCTTTCCATATTGATTAATAATAATAATAATAATTATTATTATTATTATTAACACCCTGCTTTGCATTTCAGCTTACAAGAGTAGCTCCTCTTTAATTCTAGTTTTGTAATTCTTCTTTTCTCCAAAATGGTTCGACCAAGTGTCTGTCTACTTTTTAATTCCTGTAATTATCATCTTTGCTTATTTGATATTTTAATGTTACCAGAGTGAACCGAGGGTGGAACTCTCTTTGAAATCCGACTTTATAGTAAGATTGTTGTAAATCTGCGTTCCTAACCATTGATTGGATGAATGGCACATAACGGTCAACAAGCAATGTGATTAGGGGAGGGCTTCTGCACGAGATCTGATGATGTTTGCGTAATCCAATGCGGGTGAACCATCCATTCTCAGGTAATTCAGAGCAAAAGTCTTATTGAGTATTGTGTGTTCACGTTTTAGTAGAAACAGACACAGTCTCAACCTTGTGCTAGGCTATGGCGAATTCCTGTTGTGTCAAAGATTTAATAGCCTAGGACTGTGATCTGTGTGATCAATCGATTTGCGTAGTCGAACTTAGTGTTCTCAACCTTGTCCGTAGTGCGTATAGACGTGTTTACCAAAGTTGGATAGAATGATTGTAACACTAATTGTAACTAAAGTTTGGTCCGGGGCCTAGCTATTAAATTGGTTTAACTACAAGAAGCCTGTGTTTCGATTCCTTCAGGCCCCTTGTAGCAGCATAGGGTACTCTGATAAAGTCAAACCCTCGTGTGTGTCGGCGCCATTGGGAAGGGACTCTCACCGGCAGAGTACCACAAGCACAAACACTAAAAACAGTCAGTGTCGCGTATCCATGAATAAGATGTCACTACAGATGCAGAAGCGGTTGGTCTTCAAATGAACATTGTATACAATATAATTCAGAACACAAACTCGTCTTTAGCTTCAACAAAGCGTGGTTTGGCAACCTTCATTGCTGATCTCCATGGCTATGCTAGAAAAAAATTGTTTTCTCCTCTCTGCCTACACCCACCAACTGGTAGGACTCCCTGTCTTGAAAGCCAATACCTCTATTATGTATGCACGAACGAGCGGTCTATTTGTAGCCAATGTGCAACACGTAAAGGCTTTTCAGTTATAATGCAAACGCAGAGATCTAATTAAATTGAAAAATAAAACCATTAGTGTTTCGTTATCAATATCCACTCAACAATTCAGCTGATTTGGTTAAAAATTTCCCCCGCTGAATTTCACGGGTGTTGTCATAGGATTTATAAGATCGTAAAATTACCCCCCCCCCCCCCCACCTCTGTGATGTTTTAGGTCTTTGCCTTTTTAATAGCACGCACACCGGATCAGGGAGGGGGAGGAGGAAGTGAGGAGGTATCGGGAGGGGGGAACCATTGCCCCTGTTCTGTTAAAAAATGCTGTTATTGTTTTAAAAACAATTATTTTGGAAATTTTTTTTTGCTGATTTTCACAGTAAAACCAAGCAATCACTGTCTGCGAATTTTACATAGATGATGTTATTGTATCAAACTATAATTGTCCTAAGGCTACACAAAATTTTGTAAATAATGTTCATGGGCAAACCTTTGGCAAAGAAAATAGCAAAATGTCGGGAACAAATATTTTTAAGCGGAGGCTTTTGACTGGTGTGGCAGTGCTTGAGAAACTCCAATTTAAATTTAGGTGCTCTAAATCATATGCACTTAAGGCCCGTATTCTGAACGCTGACTAAAACTCGTACTTGACTTGAAATGACGTCACACCTATTTAGTGCCATTCACCACCAGAACTTCGT
>JAHWFP010268205.1:0-11659 GCA_023313725.1 Lithobius niger | reverse complement strand
GGGGGGAGGGGGAGGGGAGCAAGACGACGCGGAATGAGCGAGCGAAGCGAGCGATTCCTCTAGTTTGCAATAATTAGGCTGGCAGCTGAACTGTTTGAAGCATGAACTACGTGACTGAAGAAAACAATACGGCTAATTTAAAATAAAAAGATTACAATTCTTTAAACCGAAAGACGGGCTGCGACCAAACTGAAGTCTGCATCATCTCCAATCTAGTTCTCTCTTGTACCAAGCAAACGAAGGCACAAAGACATACCTTTAAACACAACAAACAAGCCACGTGCCTCTTTAAGTAAAAATTTGGTAGGTCCTCGTGCACCTGGGAGCAAGCTGTTAAAGAGCGTTTTCTCCAATTGCGGCTTCGTTTTCTTCTTTTTTTGTTTTTAAATCAGTGTAAACAGCTTGGTGTAAATTAATCAGCTATTTTTTTGTGGCTGATTTTTCTGGTGTGCTATTGTATAGGTTTTTTATTCGCAACGCTCTATATACCACGGCAGTAAGAGATGATATCACGTCCAACTGAGATAGAACCTCACGAGCTAACTCTTAGCTTTCGAAAGTCGTTCGTAGGCGTACTATAGCTTCTGATTGACATTGTTGACTAGTAGACAGCTATTATAGTTCGGAGATAAAAGTAATTTGCATCACTAATTATAATAAAGTCATCGAAACAGAAGCCAACACAAGGAAACCAAAAAACCATGTTAAGAAAAAGTCCATCTTCAACTAAAAGAAAATTATGAACATAATAATATATAAAAAAAATTTTGTCGTAAATATTTGGATTTCGAAACAACTTCCTGAAATTTTACACCAAAATATTTCCCAAGTTAAATTAAAAAAAAAACAGCACTTTCAACTCTGTTTTTTTTAATTGATTAAAAGTTTTAAGCAACTTTATGCTTTGTTTTTTTTTTAATTCGATTTAATACTTTTTTTTTATTTTCTCCCAACAAGGAGTTTAAGCTGAAAAATGGCAGGACATGCTAAAAATGATGTTGACGTGCTTGAAGACGAAAGTAAGTATTCTAACTTTCCTTTTTTACTAGTAATAAACAAAGACCAGAGGGGGAGATAACATTTTCTCCTTTCGTTGCTTTTATCTTGGTCTTACTAATTGCTTCTTTTTTTCTCTCCCACGAAACTAACTGTATTTTTTAACCAATTTAACATATTTTAAAGACCTATGTTTAAAAATAAATATCCTTCAGACGAAACATCCGTGAATTTTTCTCGCTCCCACGTGTGACGTAGGCTTTATTCACCTAACTTTAGTCACTCTGAACACTCTTAACGCTCGTAACAGTCACTTGTCATATTACGCTTTGTGATAACAACATGGGAACTCCTAACCACGTGACTTTTGTTTGCATTTCTGTTGGTGGATGCTAAAAGTGTGCACGTCACGTCTCCGAATCCTTCCCAGCGTGCATTGTGCAAGTATCTGCAGCTCCTCCTCACCACTGACACCCAGAATACACCAGCTTTTTCTTCTGGTAGTGAAAGCTCAAGAAAAATTTTTAGTATTCCGATAATGGACAATAAGGCAGGGCCGTGGCTAGCGGGGGGAAGAGAGGACAGTGGGGGGTGCCCCCAAGAAGGCCTGAAGAGGGGCGCATTTTACTACTTTTCTATACATTAGTTCGATTTATAATCTTTTTTTAACTATTTCACTAAGTCTTCTGTGCTTCAATTAGGTTTTTTTTTTCATGGTATTGGTCCCGATTTTAGTTTCGTTATCTTTATTGGGGAAGGGGAGATGTAAAATTAGGGTGGGTGTAAAATACCCAGTCCCCCTTCCGTCCACCAGAAAAATTCGTAGCTCGATTCCCAGAAGGGATGCTCGATTATTAACTTACGGCAAAATGAACAAATTTGCACCAATTATGGTTTGAAACGAGTAAGTCAATAATTACGGAGCACATGGTAGCTGCGTGCTTCCCCCTGAAAACGAATTGTTTTGCTTGTAACTTCTTAACCGTTGGTCGATTTGGTTGGAGAGAATATACCTCTACCTTTCAGAAAAGCCTAGAATATCTGTTTAGTTAAGTAAGATCATATCAAAAACCAAAACTGGTAAAAAGGGCCGCCAAGTTCCGAATGGTTCGGCCCGTCAAAGGAGTGATATCAACACACCAAAACATTCGCCAAGTTAATCGCATCGCTTAATAGTTCGAAGGTTAAATGAAAACTAGAACAGTGCTACTTTTGGTAGCAGTGTTCAAGTTTTCATTTAACGTCCAAAGTATTATTCGATGCGATTAAGTTGGCGAATGTTTTGGTGTGTTGATATCACTCCTTTGAAGGGCCGAACCATTTGAAACTTGGCGGCCCTTTTTACCAGTTTTAATTTTTGATATGCTATCAGTCCTTTTTTTTTTAAATTGTGTATTAGACTCAACTCCACTACCGTGCAGATGTGTAATAAGAAATCAACAAGAAATTGGTTTTCAACACTTTGTTACCACCTTTTGCCTATAGGCCGAACCATTCTCAACTTGGTCACCTCTTTATAGATTTTTGGTTTCTGGTTTTGGTTTTTGGTTTTGGTTTAGAAGCAAGTTAATTCGAATATCTATCTGTACACATTTCCACCGCAATGACGTACCATTTAACCTTTACACAGTTGTATTATGGCCCCAAATTCAAGACGTAAAATACCAGGTGAGGCCTGGTTGATTTTAGTTTTTGTTAAACGGAAACATGTATTACCGGGCTTTCTTTATAAATATCCTTCCTAATGCTGGCTCGAATCTCTACCGAAACTTGTTTGCTTCCCTGCCGGGCTCGTAGATCCCTTCGGCGCATGTGTAGGGCGAAGACCCCATATATAAGCGTCCGAGGCGGACCGTTTATTCTTCTTTCTTCCTCTCAGTTGTAACCACGGGGACCGAGAAAGGAGGGGGGGGGGGGTAGAGGTAATGTATGTTTCGTTTAACAAAAACTAAATCAACCAGGCCTCACCCTGGTATTTTACGTTTTATCGTAAACGAAATTACATTACCTGTCTTTCTGTATGCAGACCTCGTCAAAATATGGCTCTGGGACCAAGGTTTACGAGCACCCGTAATACGAGTCGGCAGTCCCAGAGTTCAAAACCCTGTGGACCGAGCGCCATCCATCAGTATTGACCCAAAAGAAGACTGGACGGAGACCAGGCTTGAAAGGCAGACGTACAACACAGTGGGACTTGGGGCCCGAAGGCGGACCGCCGGAGAGTGGCAAGGTCGGAGGATCGGTGTGACGTCAGCTCATAAGTGTATCGTCGAAGGTGGAGACAAGACCCCTCAATGCGACGGGGAAAGTGAGGACCGGCGATGCTCCAACGATGGTCTGTGGGAACGTGGTTGTGGCTGTCACAATGTGAAAGGGGTATTTACTATTTAGGTCACAAACTGAATGGATGGTGATCGGATTCTGGGCTTGAGAAATGAAAGAGACATATAATAATAAATGTTCCATTCCCTCAATGTGGATGAGACTAAGATGGTCTAAGACGCAGTTCACAGGACTGTGAGGGTCTAGAACGTGGCTGGTACTAAATCGAATTGGAAGACTATGTTGTGTGAAGACCGGAGAAGTGGATCATGAATCCGAGGACAGTCTACCTGAAGGAAACAGACGATTCCGGAACTAGGAAGGGTGGAGGCTCCAAAACAGCTGGTGCGTCTGATGATCGGTGTAGAGCACAGAATGTAAGTTTAGAAACACCATGAAAGGAGTCCAGAAATCGTATGAGTGAGGATGCACAATATGATCAGGGCTCGTGAGTAGGTCGGAGGTACAACCAGCGAGTTTCCCACAAGTGGACAAGGTAGTTTGTCGAGGCAGCGTCTGGTTGCTGCTTGTGGGATGGGTACGAATGAAGGTGTGTTTGGTTTTTTTTTAAACACAAGAAGGGCAACAGTGGAGTGTTGACGGTTCCTCGAAGCGACCACTACAGGAACCTTTTGTTGTTTTGAAAAATTATTCAGGAAGTGCGTGGAACCCGTTGGTAGGAAAGTGGCGGTGTCGTCACATTGCCACATACTCTAGGCGCTGAGATCGCGAAAGTCCTTGAATAAATAAGATGCGGACCATGATGTTATAATGTGAGCAGCAGTTGTTGAGGACTAAGAGCTTGAAGATGCTGGGGCTTGGTAAAGGACTGATGGAGACCCAGGCCGAAGCTCGGAGGATGAAATTGGGGTGAGGTCTCAGCACGAGATGAAAGGGGAGATTCTTGCGACCCCGAAGCCTGGGAAGAAGACTACGTAGAGGCGGGAAGCCCGGAACTGGTGGGATCATGTCGAGCTGATCGAGGCTTGGAAATGATGAATCGTGCTGAGATCGAGACTGGGTCGGTGAAGGCCCGTAAGAAGATTGCCGAGTTCTGGACTTAGCAATGCCATGGTGATGCCGGAGGCCTTGGATTGTCGAGCTTAGTCATATGGAGCGAAATGTTGCCAGAAGGGAAGAAACATCAACGTCCAAGTTGGCTAAGTCATCTGATGTCATTGTAGTTTATGACGGATGGCAGTTTCTCTGAGCGTCTGTCCTTGTTCAGAAAAGAACGTCAGGGACAAGGGATGGTCCAGGGCGGACCGATGAAATGGGTGGACCAGCCAACAATTTGCGAGGACAGGAGGGAGTGACATTGGAGGTACAGGGACAGACATGTCACTGAAAAAAATTGGCCTTCTGAACAGGTGGCTGGTTCGGTGCCAAGTGTCGTGCCTGGTGAAGGTGAGATTCGTGTAGGTGTGGCTGACTTCCGTAACGATGGGGCTCTTATCTAAAGTGTAAGGTGCACTAGTAGTGGATGCAGGCGCTCGTCGTGTAGGTCGTAGAGGGAGGCCATGGACCTGTCACTGGTTCTTATGATGGAATCACAAAAGGACCGTTATTATAGTGAAGAATTCGGAGCTAAATTCTTCCTAAAAAGGTCTGGCTTGAGACAAAAGAAATGAGGACAGTCGATTGTCAGAAGGGAAAGTCTTCATGAAATAATAGGAAGATCGATATAATACTGGGTGTGATAGGACGGCTCGGGGAACGCAGATAAGCTCAAGCGACGATGTGGAGCCGGTTGAATAATTCGTCGACGGGAGACCATTGTCAGGATAGATGATGGTTCAATAGAGACCAGACGTCGTGGCCAGGAACCAGTTCATGCTTCGGGGACAGTGGACCGAAAAGCGCTAGGCAACGTGGCAGACCCGTTCTGTGGGGCTGCTGTCGAGGCAGACGACTGAAGAGCGGACGCCGGCTCAAGTGATCAGGTATTGCTGGACGCGAAGTTCGTTATAGACGAATGTTCCTGTTCTGTGATATAAGGCTTGGGGACAGGGGACAGTTAGATTGGCATTCCCTAAAGGCTTAACAATGAGTTTACACCAAGCTCGAAGGTTTACTTAACTAGGCCTTAAAGATAGTCCCCAAACTACTCATGATACCACTTGGAAGGCAAAAGTGTCAAATCATAACTGCAATCAACACCTAAGGTCAGCTTGTGGCCATTAATTACTGGACTAAGAGTCCACTTATTCTTTGCACAAGAATTTTTTACTGAAGTTACCGAAACAATTGTGTTTACTTCAGAATCAGGGTTCTGTTTCTAATCGCTGCTCTTTTCAGTTTTGGATTCAAACTTGATGAATCCTCCACCAAGTGTGCCTTTTTGTTATACCTATGCCCATTATTCTTACCGCTGCCACGCCCCTTTTCTAAAGAAGGTTGTTTAGCATTGTTTTTAGGCTCTTTTTTTAGACCTGCACGTGCGAGACAAGCGCCCGACTTTTTACAAGCCGAACAAGCGTGCTTGCTTATTTGAAGTCAGTAGCTGCTGCTTTTAGGCCTACTCTAAGCGATATTATGAACCAAGGCAAGGCACCCTGAAAATGAGAAACGTTTTTCTCGCACTATGTGACTATGCTGTCAAAAGTAACCTTATCTGGATCTTGTGCAAGCAATTGTTTCTAGATTTCTGCTGAATTTAACCCAGCATAGAAACGGCCCCACAACATGATGTCTTGATCTGTCCCATTTGCAACTCTATAATTGCACTTTAACGTTAGTTTTTTTCAGCCCAGTCACATAGGTTACAATTGACTCTGACGCTGTTGGTCTCGTTTTGAAACGTAACTCGTTCGCACAAATACATATAGTCTTTGAGCCCAAGCCAGCCTCCAGGAGTTTATTAATTTCAACCAAATTTATTAAAAATGAAGGGTTAGGGGCACACAAATTCCTTAAAGCGTAGATTTCAGAACCTATGTCCGTTAGGAGTACGCCTACTTGTACAAGGGACAAGGTTCCAGGAAACAAGGGAAGGATCTATGAATATTGGAACCGTTTGGTCACTGGTTGAGTGAGTGGAGCAGATGGACATCCTAACGAGGAGTGGTTATCTTGGTCCTTCTGGAGGCTGGACCAAGGGTCAGGTCCCCCACCCTGCACCCCATTCTTGTGAGAAAGAGGTTGAAAGAATTCGAGGAGATTCAAGGGGGAACACAACGGTTGATGGGATTAACACTGTTGTTTTGTCCGGACCAATGATGCTCGACGAGGATGACTGCAGAAAGAATCGTGGCCCGATCTGAGGCTAGATCCGTGTTGGCCAGTGTATGGTGTGGTCTTCCTGACATCCAAGTGGTCGCCATTTATCTGTAGGTCAAATGCCATGGTAGGTCCCATGAGCCCCATTGAGCCCCAAAAAAGGGCTGACGAAGCCAGGCCTAGGGAAAGGAAAAACAAAGTTGTTGTCTTCGGAGGCAGCCTAGAGGGGAAGTCACACGATGTGTTAGTGTGTTGATGTCGCAGTGATGGAATCTCGTCGATGCGGATCGAGCGGGTGCTATCGAAAGATGGGGCCGTAAGCCATGTCGTGTCGAGTTAGCAGATACTGTAATCACGATCAAGGAGAGACCGAAGGGCCGATGGCTCATTAAATCAGTTATGGTTCCTTAGATCGTACCATCCCACTTGGATAACTGTGGTAATTCTAGAGCTAATACATGCCGACCAGCTCCGACCTTCTGGGACGAGCGCTTTCATTAGAACAAGACCAATACAGATCCGCAAGGGTCCGTTCCCATTTGGTGACTCTGGATAACTTGGAGCAGATCACACAGTCTTAGCACCGGCGACACATCTTTCAAATGTCTGCCTTATCAACTGTCGATGGTAGGTTATGCGCCTACCATGGTTTTTACGGATAACGGGGAATCAGGGTTCGATTCCGGTGAGGGAGCCTGAGAAACGGCTACCACATCCAAGGAAGGCAGCAGGCACGCAAATTACTCACTCCCGGCACGGGGAGGTAGTGACGAAAAATAACAATACGAGACTCTTCCGAGGCCTCGTAATTGGAATGAGTACACTTTAAATCCTTTAACGAGGATCCATTGGAGGGTGATGGGTGCCTGGATCGTGGACAGATGGGACTAATTCCATCTGGATACGTGGAGAATGAAGAAACATAAGTGACGCATGACAATTCGGAGTACAGGCCCGTCCGGAGAGGCCAGAGACTGCACCGCGGGAGGAGTGGTCGACAGTATGCAGGCAAGGAAACGGTTCGTTGGGAACGGGATTGGCGGTTCGACTGGTATGGGTGCTAGTAATTGGGCCCACGGGCTGATGGACCCATGGGCCAAGGACCGACGGTCCTGCTCCCATCACCCTAAGACTAAACTAAAACATCCTAGTTACTATCCTTGTTGGAAAGAACACAGTGCCATTATTTCAGAAATGCCAAACTGTCAATTAATTGCTTGAAGGGATGCATTTGATTGGAAAATGGCAACACATTTTTACGACTATGGTATAGACCAAATCGTGTCCCACGTTTGGTAATAGAACAAGATGTCCTAAGTAATTGGAAGGTGGGGTAAGGGGGGTCTTCAAAATAAATGTAGGACGACCTCTGTTTAAGGTAAACAATATTGATTAGTCTTGCTACAGAAAAATACATATAATTATATCCATTTAAACAAATACGTGCAAGCCTACATAGCTCCATACTCAAACTGGCAGACCACGGGAGTGGTTTAGTTAAATTCAGGATAAGTGTAAAAAAATAAGCTCACATTAGGACACATAATTTTGAGGGTGGGGTGTTGCCTTTATGAAAAAATATCTAGGGCCTTACTTAGGATTTAATTTAGTGACAAACGTTTTAAGTTGACAAACGGTTAAGAAGTTAAGTGCAAAGTGAGCGTGGGGGAGAAGGGGAGGGGGAAATTCAACTTGAGTGTCACCCATTGTTTTCTTCGCTTCCATTATACATAAATGCTTCACTAAATGCGAACACCCTCCAAATTTAAGTATAAATGGTGCATATTTGATAGATTTTCCAGAAGTAATCAGTTATGACCCACAAAACAGTCTACTTCTGGAAAGATCTACCAAATTTTCACCATTTTTGCACCAATGGTGCCAAATTTGTACCATCTGAACGTGTAATAATATTCATAATAAACTGTAGCCACCATCCTTATACGTATGCACAAAGCTTACTTGCATCACGAAGTGCCTCTATTGTTTTGCTAGTCCACCGAAATATTTCGGTCATGGTTGTATCTTTGATATCCGGTTGCACCATGTGGCACGACTAGTTTATATAATATGGCCACTAAAATCACCGATTCGCCTTTGATTGAACTGTTGCCACCTCCCCCCCCCCCAGGGGGGGGGAGAAGAGAAAGTTACGCTTTTGACCTGATTAATAACTGGTGCGAGACAGGGTGACAATATTATTTTAAATCGACTTTGTAGCTAATATTTATTGGTATATTTGAATAATTTTTTTCCCGTAATTAAAATATCTAAATTGAGCTCTGTACTACTGGCGTTAAAGTTTTTTTTTTTTAATATGACGTTGTTATTAAATCAATTTTTATTTAAAGCTTAGAAACATCCAAGAGCCAGTCTTTTCTCGTTTTAATCTTACTATGTTTTTTATTCCCTGGTGACAGAATTCTGGAAGGAGATATTTCTCAACGTGGCCAAGTCACTTGGAGTTGGTGATATGAAGACTCTTGGAATGGAACTGGACTTACGCCAGAATGAGATAGAGGCCATCGAATTCGATCATGGACAATATGGAAGGAGACAAGTGGCTATTAAAACTCTAGACGCCTGGCGGAACCGTGTGGGAAACCAAGCAACAGTACAGAAATTAGCTGAAGTTCTTGTTAATATCGACCGGAGGGACATTGCAGAAGCAATGTAAGAATATCTAATTTGTAGAATATTCGCTACATGTTGTACGTCTGTACGTCCTTACATCTGTGTATATAAGTCTACGAGTCTACATCAAACAAAAAGATTTTTCATTCGAACGCATAGCTGCATTTGAATAAAATTTGGTATAACGAAAAACGATCCAAAACCTTGCTCACCTCCGTTGGAATTTCTATCGAAGCCATTAATTTTCACAAATGGTGTAGCATTGTTACAATTTCGTTCATTGCATAAAGCACCTTAAGTCATATCCTTAAACTGCTGCAGACTAAGGTCTCAAAGTACTCAAGTAATGGGATTTGGGTCAGATACCACATGTTTTCCATTTGTTTTTCATCAATTTCATTGATTCTTCGTTGTCGTGGATGTTTTTTCTTTTTTTTTTGGTTTTGTTTATTTTCTGTTGTGGCACGAGGACGCACTTTTGTGTTTAATTTGTTTTAGCGGGATTTGCGTACAAAAAATGATGTAACATGTACATTTTTGTGAGATCACACCTTTGTTAGGTTCTATCATTTCGAGTTGCCCTAATTGTCTATTCTCATCCTCTATAAATAAACACATACTTCACTCTTGTTGTCTCTTGTGCTGAATTTTGCACTGGGAGTGAAACGAAATGCTCTTCGGTTCCGAACTGTGAGATTATGGGCTGGTTACTCTGGACAGTTCTAGGCCTACATCAATTAACAACGTCTTGATGTATGTGATTAAAATAGAATGAACATACAGAAAGGACAAGCCGTACTGGGGTCGGAGTTGAAATTTTGGAAGGACAAGGTTCAATTTTGGAGCCCCTTCAGCTCAGAAAATTTTCTGACGCTCTTTTTATTCTGTTAAAAAGTTGAAATTCAAATCTGAAAATTTTCCACATTTGGCTTAAATCTTCAGCTCCATGATATTCTTTGTGCACAATGACTTTTATTTAACGAGTCGTACAAAGAGACTCAGGAATCAACGAAATGCCAGGTTTATCATGGTGGCCAGGTATTAATATGCACTACTCATTCGCATTAATAGCCAAGCAGGGTAAGCGCAACAGGAAAATGGTCAAAGCATTCAATGCTGTGTAAACCACCAAAAGTCCAGAAGGACAACGCAACAATTCCTTTTAAGGAAATCATGAATTTGTTTGGTTTTTCACATCTCCACCACTAAATGGGTTAAACGACATAGAAATGTGCGGGAAATGTAGCTGATCCCGCAAATTACCGCCTTATATCCATACCATACGTCCCATGGTTGCTGGAGCGTATTATCCGTGATCACATAATTGACCATCTCTATAATTTTAAGCTTATCCCTGATGATCAATTTGGTTTTCTATCGGGCCGTTCTACGGTTACTCAATTGCTCAACTGTGTTAACGATTGGACAAAGTCTATTGAGGATGGTAGACCAGTAGATGTTATCTGCATCGATTTCGCTAATCCTTTTGATTCAGTTGTTCTAAATTAATCCATAACCTTCAATATTTTGGCATTGGCGGTGAGTTGTCCCATTGGATAGAGGATTTCTTGGGATCCCAATCCCAGTATATGGGGGTTGCCGACTTACTTTCTGGTCCCAGGAATGGTTAGCAGCGGTGTTCCTCAGAGTTCAGTGTTGGGTCCCTTGCTGTTTGTGGTTTTATTGCACCTAAAAATCCCTATAGCTGTGATATTAAGATGCCAAAATTTGCCGACAGTACGAAGGCTTATAGTGGTATTAAGACCCTCTAGGATTATAATTCCCTTCATGCAGCCATAAATCATTTATATGTTTGGTCTCTAAAATAGCAGCTCCTAATAAACATCCAAAATTGTCATACAGTTTCGTTAAGGAAATAAAAACCTACATTAGACATATGCCATTGATAATACTCTTTTAAAAATAAATGACGATACTGAAGATCTGGGGGTCCAATTAACATCAAAGCTTAAACTTTCAACCCACTGCAGCCAGATTACCTTTAAGGCAAAGAGGATGGGTTTCATGATCAAGCGCAGCTTTGCTTCTAGTGACGTTTCAAGCCTTGGTTAACACCTTCATTGTCTATGTTCGGCCAACTGTGGCATACACTTGTCAAGTATGGTCCCCGTACTTGATCAGGGATATCAAGACATCTGAATCAGTGCAGAGATCTTTCACCAAAACTTTACGACTTGAACATTTGGACCTTGAATCCCTCGAATATACACGTCTGCTTGTTGAACTAAGCTAAATTTTCTCTATTTTGCGGGGTTTCACTGATATGGACCCATCTCTCGTTTTTAACGTTCGTGAAATTGTTGTAATGATTTCCATTCCGTTGCCATTGCTTTAAACTAACTAGGGCAAAAACAAAATTGGACTGCACTAAATCCTTTTTTGAAAACTGCGTGGTGGGCCAGTGGAACTAGCACATCCGAGGAACCCCTTGACACAACGTGTCCAAGCTTTGCTTTCCCGCTTGCCT
>JAHWFP010268202.1:22222-55457 GCA_023313725.1 Lithobius niger | reverse complement strand
ACGTATAGAATTCATAGTGAGGGTAAAATATATACATATACACATTTTAAAAGTATTAAAATTATTTGTAAGGATTGGTAAAATGTACGTTCAATCAAAAAAATCATCTGAATACAACACAACCAGTGCAAAAGAATTCAAATTTAAAAAAATGTTAAACATAGTTTCACAGATTAAAATCAATAACAAAATAAATATATTTGCGTGATAGCTGTTCAACTTCATTTATTTAAGACCCATTTCTTTATTTATTTTTTCGTTATTTAAGGGCTACGAAGATCTCTTAGGTTTCTTGGAAGTTTGTTAAACAATGATGGTATGACGTAAGGCCGATTTCTCTTTCCATATGAGTTTCTCCATGTAGGTACTGTCATCCAATTTTGTGTTGATCGTACATTCCTTTCAATATGATTCTTAAACTCAATACTGTAATAATTCTTAGTCAAAATCTCGTATTCCATAATTTGTTTGCATGTTTGAATACTATTTAATGTATACAGTTCCTTAGATGTCTTATTTTCGTGAGTATTAAAAAGAACTTTTACAGCTTTGTTTTGAATTTTCTGAAGTCTTTGCAGAATTCCATTTGTGGTTGAACCATAAATAGTACAAGCGTATCTGAAGTGTGACATTACCCAAGCGTCAAAAAGTGTACGTTTTGTCTTCAAACTAATATGGTTTTTAACGCAATATAAAGCAGGAATAATCTGTCTGATTTTAACATCAAATTTTCGATGTGTTTGTAAAACTTCTATTTTTTTATCGAAAACAATTCCAAGATATCTAGATTGCTCAACATTTTTTGATCACACTGCACTTACAATCGCTTATGACACAAGAGTTACTGTGAGCTTTTGTTTCACAATTATCGTTTTTCATATGTGATGTGGCAATATTCATAAAATATGTCTTCTCATTACTGATGTATAACTCATTTTCGTTGAAATAACCAATTATAGAATCAAAGTCTTCTTGCAAGTTTTTAATCATTAATTTAAAGTTTTCATTAATAGATAGCATGCATATGTCATCTGCAAAAATTTTAATGAAAGTATTCCAATTTACATCTTGGATATCATTTAAATATAACAGAAAAAGTAGACGACCAAGATTTGATCCCTGAGGTACACCATACGTCACAGGTTGCCATTCACTGAGTTCATCATTAATTTTAACGCTACACTTTCTGTTTGTCAAATAACTATTTTTATCGTACGGTCCCTAACTTTCTCAATGCTAAAAACGTGCAGCGATATATCCCATATCGCCACACTAAACTGTGGTGATATTGGATATCACCACACTAAACTGTGGCGATATTGGATATCACCACACTAAAGTGTGGCGATATGGAAGCCATGCTCAGGGAAATGGCGATATGGCATTGCCAACACTTTCATAAGGTAGAATTCCTTAATAAAACCATGCGAGAATTAATTTTATTTTTTCAAATGTTAACCTACGTTCCTTGTTCGAAAAATAATTGAAACCCATGTTCTTTTATTAAGCAAAGTTAAAAGCAAATTAATTCTCACATGGTTTTATTAAGCAGTTCTACATTTCGAAATCTAGACAAGAAAATTAAATACTTTAAATGCTTACTATTATCCCCCCCCCTGAAAAAAAAACAGCTGGCAACTGCTGTAAATCACAAATCTAACGTGAACTTGCGCCGGCCTTTCGAAAACACCAACTGACATAACGTAAACGAAATATACATGAATTTCATCCGTAAAAATTAAGCGTTACGCTATTTCCCTCCTTTCCCCCGAAATTACACCTACAACGTCCCTAACTACCCACATAGTTCACAAGAATACGTTACCGCTGAATTGTCCGTATTACGTCCCTAGTGACCAAACCTTTCCTTTTCGGTCGTACAAATCCACAGCCTTCAGTTTTCTATCAGAGAATGACTTAACGCGTAGACCCCCGCTCAGAAAGCACATTATGCAAATTAAAGAAAGACGACACATTACGTAAAATGAGATCATTAAAAAAAATCAAAAACACTTTTTAGGTTAACCTAGAGTGAACGACGTAATTTTTCATGATGGAGTTTACGTAATGTGCAACATCAGTCCAATGACTTTAAAAAACAAAACGCGTTTCTCCTAAACCTTTTTTTAAAAGAAAATCTCTGCCTCTAGACACACACCCCTGCTAACCCCCGTCTCGCTCAAATGGTATCGGCCGCAAACCAGACTGCATCAAAACAAAATTATGCAAACGTGACGACACAAAATTTGTATATACAACAGACCTTGCAATTCATTTGCGAAGGCAAACTTTCCATTTACCCCAAATTTTTATTTTTATTTCGAAAGTTAGGGACCGTACGATAAATTAGTTATAGTACCCGTGGCGAAATGTATGGTATTTATGACCCGATGGGCGATATCCCTCACATGGCCAATCCGCTCGAACTACGTCGCGATGACATCCTCGGCTACGCCTCGGACGTCATCTTGACGTAGTTCTCGCGGATTGGCCATGTTCGGGATATCGCCCATCGGGTGATAAATCCCATACAGTTCGTCAGGGGTACTATAACTATTACGTAATGTTCAACCTCTGATACCCATTTTTGCGATTTTTTTACAAAGAATTTCTTTGTCAAGGGTGTCGAATGCCTTCTGCAGATCTATCAGAATTAAACCTGTGAATTTGCCATCGTTAAGTGCACTCGTAATTTTGTCATTAATCCTATTTAGGGCATCCAACGTTCCTACTTCTTTTTGATAACCAAATTGATTTTTATTTAGGAGTTTGAATCTATTTAAGAATTTTTCAATACAGTCAACAAAGAAAAGTTCCACAGTCTTGTTTAGTGTCGGGAGCAGTGCAATTGGACGATAGTTGCCTGTATCAGTTTTAGCACCTTTCTTATAAACTGGTCTCAAAATTTGCATTTTTAGCTTGTCAGGCCAAGTTTTGTGTTCAATTATTGAGTTAATCAGGTATATCAAAAATTCGCTTGTTTTTTCTTTTGTTTTTAAAAAGTGTTCAATTAAAAAACCATCGTGTCCAGTCGACTTCTTTACTTTAAGTGCATTTAAAATTTTCATTATATCATATACCGAAGGTGTTGTCACTTGGATGGTTTTGTCAAAGTATGCATTAGTAGGATTTTTGCACAAAAATTTATTGCGTAATATTGTACCATGTTTTTAAATTTTATTTAAGCAAGGGTACTTGTTGAGTAAAGTGTTTCACAAAATTGTTACATACAGTTTTGGTATCCAAGTTTGGGAAAGCTTTTTTTAAATGTTCGTCAATGTTGCACTTCTCATTTTTTTCCCCAGTCATTGAATTTATTTTATCCCATATTTTGGAACTATTATTTGAGTTCGCCCTGCAAAAAGTATTGTAATATTCTTGCTTAGCCTTATAAATTTCCCTTTTTATCTTAGTCTTACAATCTTTATATTTCTGTAATGATTCTTTCGATGGGTGAGTTTGCTTTCTGATATTTGACCAGAGCGATTTCTTGGCCTTTATTTGATCCAAAATTGTTTTAGTCATCCATTCTTTTTTTCATAGTTGACCTAGCCGGTTTCTTCTTAAACATGATTTTATTTCCGTTATAGATTTCCTTAATTGTGCTTTCGATTTTTTCATATATTTCGTTTGGATTTTTTAGATTTTTTAATGAATCCCAATTTTGGTTCTGTAGCTGTTTTACGATATTTACATTGTCAAATTTGTATTGTACAATATTTTCATGATCCAGTCTCTCAACAGAAGTTTTACCAATACATTCTAAAACAAAGTAATAATCAGCAAGCTTTATTTTTACTACACAACCTTTGCTGGTGCTACTTTTAAGCCTCGTATAAAAAGAATCCAAGCAGACTTAACAATATTTCCCATCCTACATTCCTCTCTCGTAACAGAGTTAATTTGAAGAGAATATCTGAAAGAAGCCATTAAGTTTTCAAGTTTATCAGTGTTATACTTTTCAGAAACATCTTGTGTTGGTTTGAACAAATTGAAGTTTAAGTCACCCGTTAAAATAATATTAGAACTTTTGTTGTTATTTTTTTCGTTCAGTAATAGCTTAAGATCTTTCAAAAAATTAATTCGACTTAAAGACGGTCTCCTGTAAATAGCAATTATGTTGTACTCATCTTCGTTGAATTTTAGGTATAAATCTATTGCATCATTGCTATCGATTTTTATCTTATTGCAAGTAACACAAGTGAACTTCCCATTTTTTACAAAAATCATGATACCTCCACTTTTACTGTTGGTTCTACACACAGCATTTTTTTCATATCCAGGAATATTATATAGCTGCACTTCCTCTTCTTTTAAATTGATTTCTGTTAAAACAATTACGTCCCATGCAATTTTTGCAGCAACAAATTCACCAAGTAGGCACTCCCAGTTTAGTCTGCAACTTCTGATATTTAAATGAATACATTTGATTTGTCGTTTTGTATCTTGTGCTACGAAATTCCTTTCCAGTTCAGAGAAGTTTTCTCCCGTTTTGTTCACAGAGATATCTTCTTCATCATGTGTCTCCATTTTGTGGGCTACTGTCCTTTAGGTCATTCATCAACAATTCAGGTCTTCTTCGCTCTTAATTGTCCTTGTGCTCTTATCCTTCTCGTCGTCTTTCCTCAGACGAATCTTCCCACTCCTAAACCAGATGAATTTATAGATATCTTTAATTTTTTGTCTAGTCTTCCACATAAGATTTTTATACAAGGGTGTCAGCTGTTCTTTTACGAAAACTCGCCCCTTGTTCCCATTTCTGAACAGATCGTCGTTAGTAATTCGTCCTTTTTTTTCTCCCAACCACGCATCTCGAAATTCACGACTTTTAAATTGGATAACGATGCTTTCTAGACGTGAAGTGTTTTTAGTCGGCAGTAGGTGGGCCTTCTCTATATGGTCATCAAAGTAGTTCCTTATCTGTAGAGCGTCTAAAAATCTATGAACCGTGTCTTTTATATATTCGTTTTTATGAGTTTGCATACCAAAAATCTCTATACTTTTGTTTCTACTTCATTGATCGTTCTCTGTTTGGGATTGTTTCATTTGCTTCATTGTTGATCGCATTTCATTTGTGTCGTGTTCTTTGCCTTCTAAAGACTCTACCCTCTCTTCTAACGTTTTCATTCTTTTTTTTAGTTCTTCGTTTTCTCGTTTGATGTCCTCGTATTGTTTCTCTATGAACGACATTCCCTCCAGAATCTTTTTAATCTTTTCAATTTCTGGCTTCATTTTCATTAATGTGTTCAGTTTAGCCTCTATTCTGTTTATTGTACTTTCACTGACTTGAAAGACAGAGCTCGTGGATGATTTTATGTTTTTCCCATCATTCTCGATTTCTTCATTGTCTTCTTCTTTATCCACTGTGGAATTCGTTCGTTGTTTTTTTGGATTTTTTACAAGACCATTCTTCTTTTTTCTTCCTACTCATTCCTTTCACTGTGGCAATTGCCAATCGAGAGCATTTTATGTCATAATGGTATTTTGCTTTGCATGTCATGCAGTCGAAGAAATCCGTTTCGTTAGATTTAATTGGGTTTTTACATTCTCCACAACATGCCATTTTACGTTGCGTTCAAAAAAAATTCCGGTTTGCAATTTATTGATCTGGGTTCAACTTAGTGTACATTCTGGGTTAAAAAGTGTCGTTCCGGATCAACCAAAGAAACGCAGCAGATATTTCAACATGACGATCGACTTTCATGTTTGGCAAGCTGTTCTGCCTCATCTGTTTTCCATTCTGTAGGCCCATTTCAATTTCATGTCACTTTGAGAACTAGCACATAATGTGCACAGCACCTTCACAGTACATAGTAAGAGTTTGAAACACTTGCCTGAAAGCAGTAATGAACACAAAATTAGAGTTGAATCAGAGCCAGAGAAATCACCTGCCACATTCAAAAATGACGTCACAAATGACGTCACAATATGTAGACTGCATATTGATGTCGATTACATTCTATATGCTTCTTTTCCTGACTCTTTCGGACACGCAGGTTGCAACAACGACTGGATTAGGGGTGTGTAGCTTTTTGCATATTGTTTTCCCATTGGCTGCTGATTTTGCTGCCTCCACTGACGTCACAATACAGTTCAACAGCTTACACACTTGCGCAGAAATCAAACCAGAACGGTCTAACTTGGCTCTAGTGTGCATGCCTCCTGTGACGTCACATAATGAGTTGGGGCGTAACCACCCTTTCTATATACAATCGTTCCATCAGTCTTGGACTGGATTGAATGTATTCGTGACTGGGGACGTTGGCCTTTTTCCAATGTTCCTTAAAATCGCAGATATAAAACCGAAACCGTGTTGTGCGTTTCGTTGACGGCCCTACTTATGTTGCAATTTGATCCTGTTCCAAAAAAGAACTTGGATGGTAGGCTGCAGTATGGAATTCAGGAATGCTTTTGTGTACCCATGATTCAGTGGTGTAAAGCTGAAGTCTGGAAACATGAATGAAAAGTGTAAAAGAATCGAACTTAATTTTAGAAGGAGCTTTATCAGCAGTCGGACTTTTGTGCCAAATACTACAGATCATCATAGCAGCCATGCTCCAATTCCGTTGACTTTATAACACGCCTCGAAAGCCTACTGGACGAAGCTAAAAGTAAAAAACAGTAACCTTCGAGCAAATAAACTAAAAGGGCTGATACGAGTGTTGTTGCAGCTTTAAGTTTGTGACAAACAGGAAACTAGTAGTGAAACTGTTGGCGTCACACCCAAAAGGGTTCATACAATTTGGTGGAGCGCTAAACCTGTACAATCGCTGCCAAGAAACTGCTATCTCTGGTGAGCATTTCATTAAGATATACAGTACCTTCCCAAACGACCGAACAGAGCAAACAGAACGCACCACTGTTAGAGATAGTTTGGCTCCAAACTTGTCGCAGGGCGTGCGCAGTAACGTTGCGTCAGACGTTTAGTACCTTCCGAAACTGCAATCACAGTGCAGCAAAATCTACAAGATCAACAGAGCACTCGTTACGTCATAACTTTAAGGTGACCACACGTGGCTAATTGAATGGACCAGGCTAGGCTAATGGATGTAACCAGGCGCTATCAATGCCAAATTGCAAACCATCTCGGGTTGGTGGTTTGGAGTGGTTGCCAGTGGTGGAGCTTTTGAGCATGCGTGAGGAACCGGAAACAGATTAATACCTAACGATGGTAGACGTAAGTTACGTAAGCAGGTTTCCAAAAAAAAAGCTGAAAGGTACATTGTCTTGGAAACGTCTGAAGTATTAATTATGAAACTTTTTATTGCTTATATTCTGGAAGGGATATATTAAGCAAAATAGTGAATGAGCTTTGTGTGTAAGGTACCGTACATATTATTAACTCTAGAGAACTGTTATAGCTCAGCAAGTGCATCTAAACTGAAATATTTTGCATTTTGAAGTAATTTAAAATGTCAAGGTCTAACATTTCACACACCTCATTAATTATCATGATTTGTTGACACATAGTTTGTGGGAATGGGGGAGGGGAGGGTGAAAGTTTTTTCGTCGTGTATAAGGGGGGGGGGGCATTAATATTTCTGCAGCCAGCCAGGTGGTTCAGCATTTTTTTGGCATTGTGTAAAAAAAAATACCCCTCAGCGATATATAATGACCGGTCCCTAATAACAAGTAAACAAATAAACAAGTACTTGTCAGTTACGGTTGTTTTTAATAACAATAAACATTCTTGAACATCGTGATGGTACCCATTATAAATAGCAAATAATTTTTGACAAATGAAGAGAAAAGTCCGGTTTATATCTGCATGTTTAACAGGAATGCCGCCGATGCCACTGCCTCACAACGTCACAGAAGGGTTACTAGCGCACCGTTTGACAAGGACTGCAAAAGCACAAACAACATGGCGCTGGAAATCGTAGCTTAAGCTGACCCACATTGAGAGTGCAAAGATGCCGGCAAATACTCATTGCGCTGTCGCAAACTGCCTAAACAATTAGTAGTATTTTTACAAACCACATATGACAAATATTAGCTACCACAATGCACCTTCACGAAATTCGTTCTCCCTCGCTCTCCTTATTGTTGTTTGCCGGCCATTTTTAAGCCGCGTGACTGCAACGTACGGTGGCTTACGAACTATTGTCTACACGCACAAAACTTTTATGAAACTGGAGCAATACTGTCACTTGCGCGGATGCAGTTTACCATTATATCATCGTAGGTTTTAGTGTGTCTTGTCTGACGTTGGAACGCCGAAGTTCCGGTTTCATGAAAGTTCTGTGTGTGTAGAAATAAGTTGTTGTTAATCCCAACAAGCCGTCACGTAACAAAGTGAGTATATTGCTCTAAGTTGCTGCTATGTAACATTATAGGAAGCCAACGCTACCCTCTTAATATCGGCTCGCCGATTTACACCAATGCCACGAAACTAAATTTGTTTTCGCCGCCATCAACGGACGTGTTACGGTGCACACCTCTACATAAGAGTGCAAATTAATTACTGCGGTATACGTAACATTTAAGGGGAAAATAATCCATTTTTTAACTGTTTTTCGTATCAACCCTTGGCAATATTTCGGAAGAAATCCAAATTTACGTTGTGCCATTTCTTGAAACAAGTTAATTTTGACGCTTATGTTTTCAGTTGTTTTTCTCAAAACAGGATATCCCGATAGCCTCCATCCAAAATCATCCAAGTTAAGTTATTTAAATTATCGATATACAAAAACAAAAATCACCATAAATAAAATAAGGATAAACTGGAAATAAGCCATCAGGCAAAGTGTAGAAATAACGTGGTACAGTAAACCATTAACTTCGTCCCAACTCTCGTTTTCCGACTGAAGTCAACTTTGACGCGGGCTTTTGGTTGGGGGGGGGGGGGATTGCATTTTCGGCTGGATTTTGGTCCTGCTCGCGTTTCGTTCCCGGCGTGACGTGAATCGGCTTAGAACTAGTGAATCTTTTGTAGTGCAGAGCTACACAATTGCCTAAGAGGCAGGGAGAAATGACACGGAAGAAATGGAAGAAATGATACGTCGACATTAATTGAAGAGTGACGGTACTCAAACGAGACCATGCTCCTTTTATTAACTAGGGGAATGACAGAGTTTGATGCCATATAGAGCAGCGTCAAGTGACGTCATATTGCTACACGAGAGATACCTGCAAGGGGCACTAGATTGAAATGGTGGGTTAAACAACGGCACTTCTAGTCAAGCCAGTGCTTTGAGAGTGGATTTCGTAGGCTTAAAAAACCGTTTTTTTCCTCCAATCCCTTATGCTGCTTAGGTTGTAATTAGAAAATAAAGATTCCACTTGCTTAAAAATATCAGCAACTGCCAACAAATCGACAAAATCGCACGTTTTAGGCCTAAGAAATCTAATCTAATAGCATTGGCTTCAGTAAGACGCTCTCCCCCACCAGTGCACCTTGCAGCTAACCAAGTAACTGTCTCCACCAGAGTTATATACAATAATACTTCGTCGGGTCACTGCCCTATACAATATCCACTCAAGATTGTACAAAGAGATTAGTGCCCTCTATACAAAGGTATAAATAAATATCTAATCTCCAGGCACTATGCCAGTCCATCACCAGATCATAGCCATACTGCGTTTACCAATTTCCGTGTTGTGCCATTTGAATGAAACAGAAGTACATAAAGGAGCCGTAGTTCACTACATTATGTCTTGTATATCATTTTCTCCATGGATTATTTCCAGTTTGCCTCTAAGTTACGTAACTGTCAAGATACTCACAGTTTCTTGACATCTGCTAGCAAGAAATGCTACTACAACTGGAATTTTCAGTTTTTCTTAAAATTGTATAAAATACTGTCTGCAATGGTTTTATTCTTTTCGTATTTCAGTTTTGAAAAAAGCTTATTGTTGTAAGGTGCAACTGTAAATACCTTTATCCTTTAAGGGTCAGACTAGCTCTACACTGCCTGGAACGTTCAGTGAGTTTACGAAAATAAACCAATGGAATGTGGAACCAGCAGAACAACATTTAGCCAGCCGAAGGAGCAGAATTTCCATTGCTCTGAAAGTAAAGTATTCTGGGATCGAAAGTACACTTGGTTTACAGTCCTTTCGACCCCAGAATGCTTCACTTTCAGAGGAATGGAAATTCCGCTCCTTCATCTAGCTCAATGTTCTGCAGGTTCCACGTTCCATAGGCCTTAGCCAACATAGCGGACAATCCTACGCACAGCACACAACACCGATATTTAATCGTTATCGAACAAAGACATGTAAATATACGCTACCACGACTAATAGCAACACAAGGACTTAAAGGTTACTTCAGGGAGGTGATAACCCACAAATACTGGACAGGTAAAAAATTGGACGTTACCTGTTGCTCGCATGGAAGGAGATGAGGTTTAGAATTGTGCTTTACTCGTAAAGAGTAACTGGTAACCCCTCTAAGGATGGTAACCCATCTAACTCGTGAAGATGATTTGTCTAAAGACAGCGTGCACCCATCCCATAGGTAGATTCCATTATCGTTTTGCAGAAGACCTATTTCTCATGTGGCATTCGCTTACGGTATTATTTAATAATCTAGAGTTCGTTCTCTGCCGAATTAACCTGGACAGGTACACGTTCCGTTCTGTTCAGTTTTCTGTTTTCGCTTTATCAAAGACGTAGATAAATGATATGGGTGACATGATATAAAATGTTTTATGCCGACTATCTCAGCAACCGATACTGTTTCCATGAAACAAATTTTGAAGCTGGAAGCTAAACAATGGCAGCTGTTGGCCTGCATGACCTGATTGTAACGTTCATGTAGTTCTGGTTTTATTAACGCCATGTCGCGTCGTCATTCGTAGGGTTTGGGTTGGGAAACCCAGCCGAGTGAAATATGACACCAAATATGACTTTTGCAATTGAAATAACGTAATAACACAATGGCGATAATTCTACGTGTCAAAAAAAGCCGTTCTATTAAATTACAGTGGAATACCCCAGTTCTGTGTTAGCTCTCCCTCCTCCTTTCACAATCCAAGACGATGGTCTTGAAAATGGAACACGATTGAAGAAGAGTATAGATACAATTGGAGAACAGCAGTTTGAACAGTAATACTGAAGAAAAAAATTCAAGTGCCATCGTTAATCTGGGAATTGAACCGAGTCTTTGATAAAAAAAAAAAAAGGGGGGGGGTCCAAGCAATGCCAGCATACCCTCAAACATGAATGCTAGCAAGATTCAACTAAAAATTGTGAATGGAAAGCAAACAACGAATTTTAATAGTAGAGTGACTTTAATGGAACTGGTTTCAGTGATACTGCAGCTCATCAAATGTTACCATCCTTGACAACCACCCCACCCCCAACTGCTCCTACACTAGATGAAAACCATTCTTTCGTGCAAAGCGTGTGTTCAACAAGGATTGTGAGAGCTCAACAACACAACAAGGATCAATCATTTCTCTAAACAAAAACCTGCCCTGTGTGTCAAAGAACGCACAGGTTGGGCATGATGAACTTCTATTGGACTGGAGCCTAAGATTTTTTCAAACTCTTTTCGGTCTGAAGGCTTGCTGCCAATACTTGCATCGAAATATTTAAGATTTTTTTAAATTCATATATAGTTTGTGCAGACTGGCTGTTTAAAATTCATCACATTACAAACGCCATAACATCTTACTGCATTTAGCTACACAGACTACAGAATTGTGTGACAAAAGTCACGCATCTCTATCAAGTTCAACTTAGTGGCTTTCAGTCGCATGCGAACCGTTGCAGTTGCTAATGATGATACTCGCTTACAGCATCAATAATGTACATTGGTGTCCTATTGATGACGTCCAATCAGGTTAGGTTACGTTGGTTGACACCGTCGGGGCGGGGTGGGGGGGGGGGTAAACGCCCATCCAGGTCGTCATCGTCACCTGGACGGATAGCAGTACACATCGATTTCAAGTCTTTACACACCCTCCGGATCCAGACAAACGTCCTGCCGGGTGCAAAAATTTTACTGACTTCCCCGCTACAAATTCCGGGCCACGGAACGACTCTAGCAGACCACAGTGACGACGAATATGTTCACATGATCCGGCCGTTTTCGTCGGAGGGCTCACACTGTACGGTTGAGGTTGCTATAAGATAGTAGCCACGCAAGAAGACACGTGCAAAACACAGGCAAAAATCGATGCTGACATTTTAATAATTTTGAAAGAAAAAAGCTAGAAATTTGTTGACGAAACCCTTGAAATTATATAAAGATAGAAATAAAACAAAGAGATGCTTGGCAAAATATATGTATCCGTCTGCTACCCATAGCAAACCTGCGGAAAAACTGCAGCTCGTAATGCTAGGATGCCAGGATGGAACTCGAAAATTATTGTTCAATGTGTGAAGACAGCATCTGGGCAGCCACCCAGACGGGTGTTTACCCTGACCGTGTGAATGAAGCCTTTACACACCATCCGGATCCGGGCAAACGCCCTGCCGGGTGCAAAAATCTTACTGACTTCCCTGCTGCAAATTCCGGGTCACGCAACGTCTCTAGCGAACCACAGTGACGACAAAGGGGTTCACATGATCCGGCCGTTTTCGTCCGAGGGCTCACACTGTGCGGTTGTGGTCGCTAGGAGATAGTAGCCATGCGAGAAGACACGTGCAAAACACAGGCAGAAATCGATGCTGACATTTTGATAATTTTGAAAGAAGAAAATCTGGAAATTTGTTGACAAAACCCTTGAAATTATATACAGGTAGAAATAAAACAAAGAGATGCTTGGCGAAGTACATGTATCCGTCTGCTACCGATCGCAAACCTGCGGAAAAATCGCAGCTCGTAATGCTAGGATGCCAGGATGGCACTCGAAAAGTATTGTTCAATGTGTGAAGACAGCATCTGGGTAGCCACCCAGACGGGTGTTTACCCTGACTGTGTGAATGAGGCCTTAGTCTTATTCCAAGTGAAGTGATTACTCCAAGGTCGTATATATGAGTAAAGGTTACATCGGCTTTCTCGGGTGGGTTATGTTTCATCTTACAGCAGGGTTAGGGCTGGGTGTTACAGCCCTTCCTGGGTTCTATCAGCGATGGTAAGTTTTAAGTGGTATGGGGGGAGTATTAAAGTCATGGCCTGTCTTAAACGCTATTAAAAACACTAAATGAGATTTTACATTGAAAACAAAATGGGGAGACATTTATTAAAGGAGAACCAGGAATTGGCTTGTTACACAGTCTGCTATATTAAAATATGGGAAATGCTGTAGAAATTTTACAACAAGAGTCTCGGATCTGATCTGAAGAGCAAATGGCGGCGAAGTAATTCGTAATACAATGGCAGTGGTTGCATTGATTTAAATACAGCAGCATAACACAGCAATCTTCTAGGATTAATAACTTGAGAAGCTTGTCGTTTCAACTGTAAAACAACGCTTTACACAGAATTCCTAGCTTGGGAATATAAGAAAGTGCCATTCACAGAGAATTTACAACCTTAGCCAACTCAGCTACGCAAACTTTCTTAAAGGAACATTAGCTTGTTGACATTTGTTTATAGCCTGAGGTAAATCGGATATAACGAACTAGCGCCTAAATTTAGGCAATATCGATGGTATTTCACAGGTTTTCATCTTATGGTTGCAGCAAGAATCCAGGCTATTCAGGCGTGGAAGCTCCTTCTAGTGATTAGGCAATTCCGTTACCCAAATAGCGTGAAGGAATTAGTGGCTAAGTCCTTTAAACTGCATACGAGAGTTTTCCAAAATCAATGTGGTTGTGCCACCACCCACAGCTAGACAGACCTCGAGAAGACAAATTGTGATATCATCAGTCCTTCATCACACACCAGCGTCTTCATGGCAAATGACCATATTCCGAAGATACATTTAGCCTGGGGAGAAAAATGTATAAAAAGGGATTTAAAAATTAGCATAAATAACTTAAGAAACACAAATAATGTAGAATAAACGTGTAAACTGACGAATGTTTAAACGGTAAACAATAAATAAACAGAAGTATTAAAGAAAATAAAACTAAACTGTAACAACGGCATAATTAATAAACTACGAAATTAATGAAATTAATAACGTAAGCAAAGCCGAGTGAGATACTTTCGACGACGAACGGAGCTTCACATAACCGAGGGGAGTTTGGAAAGTTCAGCCGACTCACAAGAAGCAGGGTTGGAACCGCGCTTTATTTGTAATGATTATGTTCTTGAGTCATGGCTTAACTTGGACAGGGCAGGTACATTTCTGTTCCATACTGTTTATTTTACTGTTCTCCACATTATCATAGATGCCCGATGGGGTGGCACGATATGAAAATGTTGTGCCATACATGACCCGTGCGGCCGGTACTGTTAGGAGACTAGCAGCACGACCTTGCGACATGGGAGATTGAAACTATTTCCGAAGGTTTTTCCCTGTTTTCCCGTTTAACTCTCGTCACTCACGTGACACGAGTGAGGTGGTCTAAGGGGACAAACTACCGATGGATTTCGAACTGGTGCTGCGATTGCCGCTACAGAAGGTCGGAACACTATCGAGCATACAGGTATGTGTATGTAAATCGTCCATCTCAAAGAGAGATAGTTAGTCCAAATTTGGACAGAGGGCGAGCGAGAAAAAACAAGTAATTCTTAGCCGGAGCCAACAAGAGACCCTGAGGGTAAGACAACGAGTCACCCGCTCTAAAGCAACTTGAATGTGACACACAAGAGAACAGGGATATGGCCCCCACAAACAACAGAGCAATGTCGTCTGCATAGCAGACAATACTGATGGGGCTCAGTAGCATGATGTGCTACTGAGCCCCATCTCAAGCAGCACATCATTAATGGTAATTGCAAAGAGCACAGGACTCAAACAAGCTGCCCTGCGGCAGACCATGACACGATAATGCCTGTGACGACCAGTATCCTTTGACATGGCTAACGAATAACCTATCACCCAAGTTCAGCAGCCGACCGTGCACGCCAAGTGACACTAACGATGCTCTGACCCAGCCATGTCATAAGCTGCTTTAATGTCCAAAAAAAAACACGGTTAGGACATCCTGTCCTCAGGCCCAAGCCTCGCGAACACTGGTGAAAAGGAACAGGAGAGCGTCCTGTGTGCTGCTACCAGACCAATGCCCAAACTGAACAATTGCAAGACATTGGTTGTACGCCAAACGCCAGTTCAGCCGAAAAACAAGCATTCTCTCATACAGCTTGCGGATGCAAGACAACACAGCAATCGGTCTGTAGTTGCACAGGTCAGACCTTCGGCTGCCATGCTTGTGTACTGGGACAAGGATGATGAAAAGCCAGGATGACGGAACCGGGCTGCCATCAAGAAGTGACTGGAGGAACTCAAAAAGCTCACTTTCTACCGATGTTGATAATAACTTCATTTGCTCGTAGGCAATCCCACCAATGCCTACTGTATCACCCGTTTTGCATTTCGCCAGAGCTGACCTGAGTTCCAACACATAGAATGACACAACTACAGCTTCATTTGAGACGCATTGCTCAGAGGAGCAGGGTGGACAAACAGCACTGGGCACAGAATAGACACTGGCGAATCTTGCGTTGAACGCATCAGCCAGTGCTTCATGCTGCAGAACAGTTTTGCAAAATTGGCATTATTGCCTTCAGCATGAACTTCACTACCACTGGAATCACGCACAACATTGCAGCTGCTACTCGGTTGGACACAAGCTGATATTCTCACATCACTGTTCTCAATGGAAACACTGTTTACTGAAGAACTGCTAAACACATTGACATCACCTTTCACCAATGCTTCTCGCTCTGCACGCTCAACAGTAATCGCACGGAGGTATGGGCAGAGATCTCTTGGGTCTCTGTAGCAGCCGCACACTGTGCATGCTATGCTCACGCAGGCGCGGCAGAAATGATCACACAATCCGCAGCGCAGACAGAGGGGCGCGCAGTCTAGTACAGAGATCAACGAAGCAATCCCCCTGATGTGTATGATGTTGGGCACATTGCCCAGCATGACAGAGTCGTGCAGACACAGGCTGATCAATCGCACTCCTGATTCACATACATTTCTGCCTCCAACAGTTAATTTTGCATATTCATGCTTATCCAAAACACCGATGTAGGGCTGCACTGATGTCTTGTGTGTAGACTTGGCGCTGCTAACAATGTAGCAGAGTAACAATACTTATTTCTGTCACTAGAATAAAACGATGACGCCACTAACAATGATGAAGGCCTCAAAGATGAAGACAATGGACTTCAAACAGTGCCTCCAAATAGGAAATCAAAAGCTACAATAATGCCTGCTATTAGAGCTGTATTGACTAGTTTCAAAGTTGGTTGATCACTACCTGCGCGATCGTCGTTGTTGTGCGCTTATCGCGTTGTTATCAAGACGGAGAAACAGGCAATGGAGCTACACAGAGAAGTGCAATTTTTTCCTAAGAAGACCAAATACCCCGGACCCCCGGGGATCAGGGGGGGGGGGTAGATCACCCAATGGGGAGGGCAGGGGGACCGAGGGAACAGGGGGATGGAGAGGGCAGGAATGAGGGGATACACAGGGGACGGCCGAGGGGCCACAAAATCCCGCAGATGCCTGGAGGGGCATACCACACAATGGAGTCGTGCGGGGGGGGTTGCAGGGGGTATGGAGGAACAGAACAGGAAGGTGTTTTCATGTCATGCTGCCCAGTATAGTATTTGCTCGCACATGCACAGATGATCTGCGTGGGTACAGCTAGTTATTATTTAGTATTCACTGCCAGAAAACGCTGGTTCAATGTCTTGGGTCATAGAAGCAGTAGCTAACTTGAATTTATTTACTGAGGGCCTTGGCCTGTCGCCATACGCTCCTATACAAACAACTACAGGACAAAACTCTGAAACAAAACAACCAAAACACCAACACATAATTTTAATTTGTTTATTGAGGTTCTCGACCCTTGGTCACGCACCCAGATACAAACACTACCTTAAAACCTAAACTCTACAACAATAATCAGACGACAACAATTGGACGCCGTGGAAATCCTACAATCTGAACTTGATGAGCCATGAAAACTAACAAAGGATATACATGGATAACCACAAGTCGTACTGTCGAGCCTTCAGCAAAGGAAAGTCAACAAGATTCGGTCTTTGTTGTGCGCTTGGTATCCAACTGCTGTGGAATTAGATCGTGAAATTGGCCCTGCTGATACATTGTTGTATCTTACTCCTTAAAAAGTGGCTGATCACCTATACGTATTGCCCCCGTTTTGCGGGCATTATAAGAAAAACGGAGCAATATCTTCGTTCGTAGGATATAATTGGCAGGTTCATTTAAATAGGTTAAGTTTCATTGACACGGCGAAACGTTTAGTTTGTACGTATTGGTGCGGTTGTTGTTTTGTTGTTTTGTAGTTTGTGCAGAACGCTTGGCTAAGGGCCATAGCTGTAATAAAATTCAGTTTAATTCAATTCAGTATCTCCATCAATGGTTAAAGGCATAAATCAGCTTTGTTGTAGGCTACGATGTGAGTAGCAGGCTACTTTTAGAACAGCTAGGAAGCTACTAACATTTATCAACAAACTAATGGATTCTCATGCCTGTGCACTGTTGTGAATATTCCCTTTAGCGAATCAGCTAAATAAACTACTAACGATACTAAGTTTTAATTCTAGGAATATTTTAGAAGACACTCAGTTGTAATTTTATGATTATTTTAGAAGACACCCAGTAGAAGACAGTCAGTTGTATTCTTAGGATTATTTTAGAAGATACTCAGTTGTAATCTTAGGATTATTTTAGAAGATACTCAGTTGTAATCTTTGAATTATTTTAGAAGATACTCAGTTGTAATCTTTGAATTATTTTAGAAGATACTCAGTTGTAATTCTAGAATTATTTTAGCAGACATGCAGTTGTAATCCCAGGATTATTTTAGAAGATATTCAGTTGTAATCTTTGAATTATTTTAGAAGATACTCAGTTGTAATCTTCGAATTATTTTAGAAGATACTCAGTTGTAATCTTTGAATTATTTTAGAATATATTCAGTTGTAATCCTAGAATTATTTTAGCAGACATGCAGTTGTAATCCCAGAATTATTTTAGAAGATATTCAGTTGTAATCCTAGCATTATTATCAAAATTAACCGAAGGTGACTCACCTGGGTTGTCAGTTTAACATTGTATAACTGCCAGTTGTAGAACGGTGCGTGTTTGCTTGACGTCACTGCCATATAACGTGTTTTATTTACGTGCTGACTCGGTAGCACCATGGAATATTTCAACTGTTCACATAAAATAAAGGATGAACGGGTTTGCAGTGTCGAATTATTGATTGGCTTTACACGCTTCCACGACGTCTGCCAAGTCGATAAATTCCAAACAAGTTCAAAAGAAAAAAGTATTGTTGCTGTAATTACGCTAATTACATAGCAACTATATCCGGTGATGCACGGGGCGAGGTTAATCGTTAGTCGTCGTGTTCCCCGCACATGTAACACGAGTTGTCAGTTAGCGTGCTGAGGGATCGAGCCAGGAAAATCACATAGTAAATCCTTGTATCCAGTCCTACTAAACTTAACAAAGTGCCACTGGAAAATGAATACTTTACTGTTTTTTGCGCTGTACACAATTGCAGTCCATATTGCTCTGGGGTAAGTGAAAAAAAAATTGTAAAGCTCAGCTTTTAAACCGTAAACAAACTAAGAAATATTGGGAGGGATGGTTATAATAAGATAGAAAACGAAAAATAGTCGTTCACGATCTGGTCTTTCAATATCTGTGGACATCATCTGCGAGAGATCTGGTGGTCACAGTGTTTTAGAGGTAGCAAACCCCAGCCTGAATTTGGAGGTAGCAAACCCCAGCCAAACCCCAGCTTGAACCCAACTTGAATTTTTATTTAGCTTACCCATTTCCCTCTCTCCAACAATTTTGTTTTCGGCAAGGAGGAAGGGGTAAGCTAAAAAAAAATAGTAAGTGAAAACATGTTCTGGGCAAAACTGGGCCAACGTCAGCAAATCTGAAAGGCTAGCACCCCCTCCCCGAAAAAAAAAATTAAGGACTGTTTCTTTTTTTTTTTAAAGTTTTCTAGTATCTCTATTTTACAGTTTACAACCTTTGTAATATTTGTAATATTTGTTTTGTAGCACACTATGTAGCATTTATCAATGAAATATAATTTCTGGCTAGTTTTAATGAGACTCTGGAGTCCTGCGCATCACCCCCCTCCTCGCACTCTGAACTTTGGTCTTGGGGTCAAATAAATGAGGATAAAAACCTATTTGCATTGCCTTTGGTCTTAAATGACGGGGTACCTTAGCGAGGAATTAAACCCACGACCTTTGAAACCCACGGCGTAAGTCTTAAGTTTGGCTCAGCGGTAGACCTTATTAGGGACTAGTCAATATTTATGGACGGGGGGATAAAATATTTTTCTTGACTTCCCCCTGCAGACCTGTCAATAAAATTTTTTCCCCCCCCCCCCCCGTCCCACAGACTATTCTGAAAAATTCCCACCCCCCTTCCAACAACAAAAAGACATTTTGGTATAATGAAAAGAAGTCAAAAAAATCTTCACCACTAATTACACTCTTTTTTTAAAAGGAGATCCTCGTTAGTCTTGCAAATTTTCGACAAAACTTCGTATGATTTCTTCATGCTCTCTTAAGGACTGAGTCAAACTCTGGTTACATGTTCTACTACTTTGATTTTGACATTTTCCCACGTTTTTCACATTTGAATTGGCACGCGACAGTAGCCTTTGGTTTTTACAAGGCAGACTTGGACGTTGCTCGTTGCCTCCGGAAATTACAAGGCTGGCATCAAACTGTTTTTTCTTCCACTCACGTTCAAGAACTGTATCCAGCTCACGGCTGACCAAGTGCATGACAATGGGGTTAGACGGTCCTTAAATATTCATAAGGGGGACATTCTTCTGCGCATGTTGTTGTATGGTTAATTGACTTCAGACATCGGAGATGACTGTCACTCGCCGTGTTTGCGTGTTTGTCTTCTCCCAACCAATTTCGTGTTTTGTTTCCATGCAATGGATCGCAATACCGGTGTCCTCGGCTTCATCCCTGTTCTTTCCCATGTGCTGTCCAATCCTCGTCTGCACTCCCTTCCGTGTCTACCTACAATCGTCAAAAGGATCTTCACCACTAATTTGGCCACTAATTTCCGTGTCCCTACCTAGAGTTGGTCTTATCGTTTTTGGAAGGAGTCAGTGATGGAATTCGTGAGGTGCTAAAAAAGAGAGATTTTACAGCATACCTACGTAATGTTGAAGGTTTAAAATCCAGGGTAGTTGGGAAGAATGGAAAAAGAAAATCGGTTGAAGCCACAAGAAAGATGATTCATAAAGAAAAAGATGAATTAGCTATGGGTGATGTGAAAAACCCAAGGGAAGCAGTTATTGTGTTCCATGCAGTGAATGCAAAGCGGTGTAGCCTATATTGGTGAGACACGGAAGGACGTGCAGACGAGGATTGGGCAGCACATGGGAAAGAACAGGAATGAAGCAGAGGACACTTTGCATCCATCGCATGGAACACAATACACCGCTTCCCTTGTGTTTTTCACATCACCCATAGCGAATTCATCTTTTTCCTTCTGAGTCATCTTCCTTGTGGCTGCTCCTGTTTTTCTTTTCCCATTCTTCCAAACAATCCTGGATTTTCAACCTTCAACATTACGTAGGTACATTGTAAAACCTCTCTTTTTGAGCACCTCACGAATTCCATCACTGACTTCTTCCAAAAAGGATGGAAGAGTGTCTTACTAGCCTTTTAAAAACCCACTGCCGCACTGAGAGGTATCCCATATACCTCTGGACACCCGAAAGAATGACTTAGGGTGATTCCTCAAAATGAATTCAGCAGTCTCGGTCGAAACTACAGTGACCAGGATCTGTTGGAACCGCACCTTCAAAATGCAAAAGGTAGATTCCTAATGCTTGGATATCGAGTGGGCATTTTGAACAAGCTCATAGAAAAAGCTAAGAGAGTTAACATCGTCCAAAGAAACCACGAGGAGATAGCAGTGACGACGAGAGAGATACCTAGAGTTGGTCTTACCTTTTTTGGAAGGAGTCAATGATGGAATTCGTGAGGTGCTGAAAAGGAGATGTTTTACAACGTACCTACGTAATGTTGAAGGTTTAAAATCCAGGGTTGTTGGGAAGAATGGAAAAAAAATCAGTTGAAGCCACAAGGAAGATGATTCATAAGGAAAAAGACGAATTAGCTATGGGTGATGTGAAAAACCCAAGGGAAGCAGTTATTGTGTTCCATGCAATGGCTGCAAAGCGGTGTAGCCTATATTAGTGAGACACGGAAGGGCGTGCTGACGAGGATTGGGCAGCACATGGGAAAGAACAGTAATGAAGCAGAGGACACCGGTTTTGCGAGCTATTGCATGGAAACAAAACACGAAATTGGTTGGGAGAAGGCAAAAACGCTTGTTTATGCAAACTCGGCGAGGGCCAGTCACCGCCGATGTCTGGAGTCAATTACCATACAACATCAGCACAATGTCCTCCTTATTTCTTAGAGTTGTCCCGGATCTGTGTGAGAACAGGCGTTGACGCTGTTGTGTGGAACCGGTAGGATAGGAGTTGGGCCCCCTTGAATTATTGGTCAAGGTGCTCCTGACGTCCTAGCAACGCCACTGATGGCTGAGCTGTAGAACTTTGGCTTTTAGTCTCAAAGGTGGCGGGATCAATTCCTGCTGACATCAGATCCAAAAGGCCATGAAAATAGGTTTACTTCTGTACTTGTTTAACGTTGCCCTTAACGGTCTTTTGTTTTTACTTTTCAGTGAGACAAGCAGCAAGACTCCACTTCTTTTCGTTTACCCAGCCGAATATGTGAAAGCCGATGCTCCTCATCTCGACCAAACAGGTATTGGTAGCTTGTCACTCTCTGCCAGGATACAGAGGGATTGCTTACGAACATAATTGTGCAGTGATGGAGATCATTAAGTGCCTGCTACTTTCTGGAAACATACTCATTGTCTTTAATCTACACATTCCAATAATAATTCTAACCTACAAAATTCTTCATTGCTTGTTGCCACTCGAGCTACCCTTCTTCGAGCTTAGTACTGAGACAAGAACTAGGGGCCACCGATTTAAGCTTATGATTCCCAAATTTAATCTAAATTGCAGGAAATCCTTTTTTGCCGTGAGAGTCGCTCCTGTGTGGAATTCCTTAAGTGACAGCATTGTCTCGGCCTCGTCATTAAGGACCTTTAAAAGATTGTTGAACGGGGGTTGCTTGAAGGCAAACCTTCTCCGTCCCGATAACTGTCCTTGAAAGATTCTTATCCGCTTCTTTTCCCACTTTAACCAATACGAAATCCTCACAACGTTGGCATCTTTTGATGTCCTGTTTAATGGTACCTTGCATTAGTGAGTATGGTTTATCCAGTTGACAACGTATCCTATGATACTGATGTTTTTAAAACATTATTTTTATCTTTTGATGTTGTGTTTTATGGCCCGTTGCAGTGAGTATGGTTTATACAGTTGACGATGTATCCTACGATACTGAGACGTGATTTTAACGATGTGCCCTCTCTTTGTTAACTTACGGTAAGGTGTTAGTGGTCCCTCTGGGAATCCTTTCTTACCGTTTTGCTCATTTTACTGAGCAATAAACACATTATTATTACTATTATTATTATTATTATAATTCTGCCACGCGACTCCAACCGTGATTACATCAACCTTACAAGAACCTTTTCTTGATTTACCCAGCAATTTCTAACGTTAGCAATTTGTGATATACACAAATGCACACAAGTCGCAGTAAACCACAAAGTGCAACAATGAAATCCATATTAAACAAGCTGGGGCAGTGGCTACCTAATTGCAAGTGGTCTTCTGTGCACTTCCGCCACTTTCGAGACACTTCCGGGTTTGTTTTTTTATTTGTTATAACTATTTTTTGGTCGCTGAAACTAATGGTGCGCACCGTTTGTTTCTATTTGGTACCGCTCCATAAATGACGGGCTCACTTGTCGGTCATTTCTGGCTACTTTCGGGCTACTTTCGGGCCACTTCTGCTACATACTTCCGGTTTAACTTATTTTTGTGCGCTAAATGTAATGGCGAAAACAATTTGTCTCTTTCTGGCACCGTTCGGGAGCAATGGTCAAGTCTCCCACTTTTCTCTGCACAGAAGACTAAAAAGGAATAATAAGAATAATAAGAATATATTAATAAGGAGTAATAAGAATATGTGTCTGCTCTTTAACCATTGGTTGAGCCTTTGTGTTGTGTATCTAGGGCATCCAATCCCGGGACCTCGATCATTTTTTAGTCCTGAAAATCGGGCCTATTGATGCATACATAAATCCCGGAAATTTCGGAATCAAAAATGGGCTGAATTTGTATAAAAATACTTTATAAATTTATTCTTATTTCGTGAATTTCAGTGTTATACAAAGTAAAATTATAAAATTGCGCAAATGCGTATTATATCAACACACCGAAACATTCGCCAAGTTAATCTCACCGAATAATATTTTGGACGTTAAATGAAAACTTGAACATTGCTATCGAAAGTAGCAACGTTTTAGTTTTCATTTAACCTTCGAACTATTAGCCGGTGCGTTTAACTTGGCAAATGTTTTGGTGTGTTAATATCACTCCTTTGAAGGGCCGAACCATTCGGAGCTTGGTGGTCCCTTTTACCAGTTTTGGTTGTCGATATATGATTAAAAAATACAGTGAACAATTTCCCTTTCTTCTCATCTAGACTTCAGTTTAAAGGGATATACCTCCCAGCGCCATTTTTCTCGTCCCTCCACATCAAGTACGGCCCCAAAGGTCTATTTCCTTACCGTTAGTCTTTCCCTTGCTAAAAATACGTTTTAAAATGTGGCGTCTAGGATATTTTCTGTTGAATATTGGGGAACTTTACTAACGTTCTGGAAGAACGTATATGATGCTTTGCGCGCCTACAATGACCTTGAAGTTTTATCTGTGTGTGCGCAGTCCTAATTTTAATCGTTTGCTAGTAATTACTATGAGATCAAAAATCTAAAAGACTAACGCAGTAAAAATTAAAATTAATTATTCCATTAGATCGCCGAAGCAAAATTATAAGACACTAGTCTAGAAAATTATAAATTATGATTTTAAAATACAAGAATCATTCCGGTTTTTGACGACACAATCAATGCGTTCACGCTGGCTGGTCTATTAGGCGCAATGCCAAATGAGACAGTAGGTACGTTTTTTTTGCTGTGAGGAACGAAGCTAGTCTCAGTTGACCTTGGCAATGGTAAATGCGCGGATGCGATCGTTGCGTGGCTGTTATAAGGCAGGCGGAAGATTATAAGGCAGGCCGGATGTTGCTTTAACTACTAATAACATCTAATTTCTAGGCTGAAGTTGGAACTGAAAATTTGTTCATTGCCCTTTCAATGCCATCAAAGAACACGGACAAAAATTATCATTACATTTGCATCAGAAAGTGAAGTAAAGCTAACACGCAATTATAAATATAAACAGGAAAAAAACGTAATAAAGAATACTAGCCCTACCCCCGGCATAACATACGCCGGTCTAGCCGGTTCCCGCGTACCTAAGTGAAATACTTTACTGGGTAGGACGAAATGAAAATAACTTCGAGGCCCCCAATCTGTCTCCTCCCCGCCTCCTCTCCGCACATTCTCCTGGTGCATGGTCAGATTTCACCCCCATGCGCCTACTCCCTGGTAGCCCTTTACCCTCTCCACTGCACCCCCCCCTCGAATTCCCCCATTGTGTGGTGTGAGTATCCCCACCCCCATTGCTGCTCCCCCTTCCTTTGAACCACTGTTGATTGGTTTTCGTAGGGATGTAAATGTCTTTTTGCAATGGAGGACGCTGCTGTTATGTTGCTGAATTGACTGTTTGTCCGTTCTGACACTAATTGCGATAAACCCAGCAACGATCGTGCAGACATTGATTGTTTCTCAACCATTTTTGAAAGCTCTTCCTGATTGTTACAGGGCACCAACCTTGTACCGCACACACAAACGTTTGTTACTGATTGTTATGCAATTTGAAAGCTCTTTCTGATTGTTACAGGGCACAAACATTGTAACGCACACACAAACGTTTGTTACTGATTGTTACGCACACACACCTGATGATTTTGCTCAGTGCCATCCAAGCCTTTTATATATACAGATTTGTTTATTTCTCTTCTTACTGTAGCGTCATTGCTCATCGTTTAAATATATGGTTCTTTTCATCAACTGACAATTCACACAGACGTCATTGCATCTTAGTTCAGCCCATTGCTAGCCACGGCCCTGGATTAATCCAGGTACAGTGCAAGGCTAAAGTCCAGTTCTCGTGTGGTCTTACTAAATAAGTGATAAAATCAACATCCTGCACTAGACGTGGTCATATGACGATCTTGAGTAAGATGCAGGAATTAACCGTTCATAAACAGTGACGAAGAAAGATGAAAAAGCATCGCTGATCGGTGTTAGGGTGGATTTACGCAACGACTCGCCTTTGCGTTCTCGCAGCTAGAATTTAATCGCAATGGCAGAGTTGTCGTTGCCATGGTAACAACGCTACCTGGATTAGCTAAATCAGACGTCGTTTGAGTAAATGTTTTATGTCGGATAATCCGTGACAGTAAGATTAAGAATTCCTCCTGACGAAATTTTCTCAGTCGCTTCTGAACTCGTATTATTCAACGTTTTCGTTGCGATGCGAAATGGCTAAAACCGCCGCCATGTTGGAATTTCAAATAATTTCTAGCTTCTAGCTGCGAGAATGCAAAGGCGAGTTGTTGCATAAACGCGCCCTTAGGCCGGGTTTACGCAACCACTCGCTTTTGCATTCTCGCAGCTAGAAGCTAGAAATCACCTCAATTTCCAACATGGCGGCAGTTTTATGTCTGCCGCCTCGCAACGAAAACAACAAATAACGTGGTTCAGAAGGGTTTGGGAAAATTGTTTCGTCATGAGGAATTCTTTATATTATTGGCACGGATTATAAGACTTCAAGTATTTACTCAAATGATGTCGGATTTAGCTAATCCATTTAGCTTTGTTACCATGGCAATGTCACCTTTGCCATCGCGATTGAGTTCTAGCTGCGAGAATGGAAAGGCGAGTCGCTGTGTAAAAGCGCCCTCAGGCCTGTTTATTACGGGTGTGCATCTTCCATCGTGGTCATTTTTAACCAAGCAAGTATTGCGAGGGTTTCGTAGGCAGCAAAGATGGGAGCCCTGAATTTGTGATTTTACCTTGAACTAATTAGTACAAAGATGAAACCAACGGCAGTCGCTCTTGAAAACTGTCGTAAATGACATATCTAGACACACGCTAGTGTGTCGTCGCCAAGTAACAGTAGATCATCCCATTGTAGACATCCGATTGTTAAAAAAATTGATTGTGAATGATAAAAAGGCGGCTCACTAGCAGACATGTGTCTGTTAACTGTAAGCAACTGAAAGCTTATTTTGGGATGTTGAGGATAAATCCCAATGCGACAGAAATGTTTCAAATTGTGGAAAATGTAAGGGGAAGGGTCAGAGATTTAAAAAAAAACTGAAATTTAAAGGATGAGAAAAAGATGAGAATAAGAAAAAGATTCGTCAATGACGTTGTTTTTATGTTACTGTCTAGCTAGCTAGCTAATAATATTTTTCCCATGTTAAAACCCATAGACTTTTTGCTCATGGATAGCGCAAAATTGAGAAGGCCTATGTAGCTGAATTGTGGCACACAGATGCATAGTGATCTGAGCATGGTTCTTTTGTTGGTTTGGGAGTTGTAGGGGTCAGGACAAATGTGTGGGAGGGTTTTGAAATTCGCCGCGAGCGAATTTAAATTTCGTTTCTTTTTCAAGTTGCAACCATTCCATTCTGTGATTTTATTGAGGCCTTAGCCTATTGCTATGCGCCCCAAACACGAGATTTATACACCACCACAAACTATACCACAAACCATACCACAAACATACCATACCCATCCACTGCAAATAACACAACTGACCGATGCTTGTGTGGTCACAACACTGGATGTAAACACCTTCCAGTTAAGGGTAAGATCAGTTACAGGCAACTTCACTCCACTTCCCCGCACAACACGCTGCACAACCCACACAAGGCAACCCAATGTCCAGCCGTGTTCTCAAGTTCCAGTGGGCAACTGGGACACCATGGGCACCACAAGGCATACTCAGGGATGCCACACACCCAATACTCAGCACAGCAAACGATGGTGAGGGGGGAGGGGGAAGGGGTGTGGGCTAAACATCAATCCCTGCTTCAATGAAAAACGATGCGATGGCGCGAAGCTTGGCAACCGGGCGTGGACCCTCTGTATGTGACAAGAGTTCACTGAATGATGGAAGAACACTTAACCAGGGTGCAAGACGTCGTCGCTCTGCAACAAATTTTTGACAGGCAACCAGGACATGTTCAGCTGTCTCAACCACTAAACACAACGTGCACAGCGGAGAGTCAACCCATCCATACCGGAACTTATGCACTCGCAGCAACGTGAAGCCAACTCGCAACCGCGACAAAATCCTCGCGTCACGGCACAGTAGTTTATCAATATTCGACTTGTTGGAGCACACAGGATGCACAGCAAACAGTGCCCTGCCATCACGGGCTGCGCTCCAGGCGTTTTGCCACTGCTCCAGGAAAAAATGCCGGACAGTCACTCGCCGCGTACGTACTGAAACCATTGGATGCAGTTGCGTGTAGGAACCCCGCACCGCATCACGCGCCAGTCCATCAGCAACTTCGTTACCGAAGATACCGCTATGGCCACGGATCCACCGAAAAGTGGCAACACACGAGCGTGATGCAACCCAAAACTTCCACCCAACCGAAAAAATAATTGGATCCCTAACATCAAGACACTCCCACGAGCTACGCAAAAGCCGATAGGCCGCTTGGGAATCTGTCAAAATTACAAAGGAGGGGAGAGACAGGTCCAGTGCGACATCGAGCGCTACAGAAATCGCAAGCAGCTCACACATTGTGCTGGACGTCGCATCGCGAATGACGCGCTTGCACTCAATCTTCAGTGAAGGTACTGCAACACCAATACCTCCGACACGCGATGCAGGGAGAAACGAGGCATCACAAAACACCTCACACTCAGCTGGTTGAAACGAAAACACAGCCTGCAATTCATGGCACCAAGTCCAAGGACTCAGGGGCCTAGCGCGCGCTACCGAAGCAGCACCAGTCACTTGGCGGAGAAGAGTGACTCCACGACCTGCCTCCCCAAGCACACTTCGCGCACGCTCACTCAAAGTCCCATAATCACTTAGGATCTTGGCTACTGGGTCATCTTGACCCCTACTGAGATTGCGTAGGCAGAGCGTAACCAAAAGTTCTCGCGCCCGCAGCTCAACAGGAGGTTCGTTGCACTCAACACACAGTGCACTTACGGGCGTTGTTGCTACACACCCGGTAACAGCACGCAAACACACATTCACTGCAACTTGCAGCGAATTTTCATGCCGGCGCACACCACTCAAGAATGGCAGAGAGTAATCCAGTACAGACCGCACAAACGTGCGGTACGTCGCAAGAAGTGCTCCCCTCACGACACTCTTATGCGCTAACTGACGCAGTATTGCCGTCCTCGCAAGAATCTTGTTACGGGTGTTACTGACATGCAGATCCCAGGTGAGCCTGGAGTCCAGAACCACTCCCAGGTATTTAACACTGGCCTTCGGACTCACAACTTGCCCACCAACCGTAAGTGCTACTGTTGGCTGACTAATATTCGTCGTGCGGGAGAATACCACAACCTCTGTCTTGGTCGGAGCCAGCAAAAGACCACGCTCTTGCAAGAGGCAGGCAATCCTGTCGAGAACAGCTTGAGCCTCACACGTTAGAACGGCTAGATTACAGCCAACAAACCAGACAGCAACATCATCCGCATAACAGACGATATTTGAACGCGCCCCAATTTCGACTAGGACGTCGTTGATGGCAACCCCAAACAATGCAGGGCTGAGGCAGCTTCCTTGCGGGAGGCCTCTGCTCGTTGAGTCCGTGGTCGACCAATGTACACCAACACGAGTGGCAAACTCACGCTTGCCGAGGAGTGCAACAATCAACCCAACTAAACGCTCACTGACGCCCATTCTGCGGAGGGAAGCCTCAACCCAGGAAATGGAAACTGTGTCATAGGCTGCCTTAATATCTAGAAAGACAGCCAACACAATATCCCCATGCATCCACGCCTCCCTAATACTGGAAAGCAGAAAAAGGACTGCGTCCTGGGCACTCCGGTCTTGTCGGTAACCGAACTGGACACTAGCCAGACAGTCATGGTATTCTAAGTGCCACTCCAAGCGCTTGACAATCATCCGCTCAAGTACCTTCCGGAGACAGGATAACAAAGCGATAGGCCTATAATTGAACAGTTCCGACCGCGTACTGCCTTGTTTGTGTACAGGAACAAGGACAGTAAACATCCATGATGGAGGGATGTCTGCTCCCTCCAAAAGCTTACAGAAGAGGGGAAGCATACTGTCGCACGATGCTTCAACATCTTTCTTTAAATCCATGTAGCCGACCCCATCCACACCTACAGCACTGGAGTTCCTACACTTTCGTAATGCCGACCGGAATTCAGCGCGAACCCACGGCACATCTCCAACATGCGACAACGATGAAGATGAGATCGGCATTGCAGGCGGAGCCGAGCCGCTACCTAGCGCGTAGACACTAGCAAACCGTGTGTTAAAAGCTTCTGCCATATCATTACCACGAAGGACTCCTCTACTTGGACCTGGCGGACCAAAGACCCAAGAGGTCGCTGATCTCACAGCACCCGGGCTGAGCAAACGCCAGGCCAGCGTGAGCGAGCGCGCCCCGCCAACTTTCACACACAACTTCTCTCCAAAGCCCTTTTTCTCACTTCTAAGAATAAACTTACTCTCATCCACAACACCTCTGTACTCCCACCAGTGTGTATCACAGGGAGTCCTCTTCCACCGTCGATAGGCCCGGCGTCGATCACGCACTGCAACCGTGCATTTGTGCGACCACCACACCGGTCGTGAAACTTTTTGCGTGCACACAGACTTTCTAGACAACCCTTGTGCATGCCGTTGCACCCAGAGCGAAAAAATCCCGTTGCCTATAATCGGTCGACCACGTATACACGGCCTCACATGCGCAGCAACTGAAGACACCTTAGAATACAAAAGCACAGGCAGATGATCACTTCCGCGCAGATCATCCGAAACTTGACAGCGAAACATACTAGATATATACGGAGAACAAACGAAAAAATCTAGAACAGATTCTTGGACCACGCCACGCTGCCAGCGCACAAAAGTTGGTGAACCATCATGAAGGATCTGCAAGCCAGTGGCTTGAATAGCTTCAGCAAGTCTGCGCCCTCTGGTGTCCACATGCAACGAGCCCCAGTCATAGTGATGACTATTAAAGTCACCTCCTATAATAACTGGGGCTGGAAATTGTTTTATCCAAGATGACCATTCTGCAGCAGTTTGACTCCCCATCGCATGCAGAAAAACGACAGATACCCAACAACTACCCATCCACACCTTTATTGCAACTGCATCGACTCCCACAAGCCGAAAAGCAATGGTTAAGGGTAGGTACGGGACGGCCCATTTGATTAAAATTCCGACTTTACGACCCGAATGAATAAAGTCAGCTTTCCACGCTGCTGCGTCTAAGCCCCTCAAATCAACGACCTCCTGCACCCCAACAATATTAGCATGCTCTAACAAATACTCTAAATCCGTCAACTTACCCTGCAACCCACGCATATTCCAAGTGACAATATTATGTTGGGTGAATTGGATGATTAGGTTAGATGAGGATCCCCCCCTCCTAAACCAACCCCCACACCATCACTTGCCTGCGAAACACTAACACTCGCGACACTCAATGTGAAATCATCGTCAGTATCACCATTATTTTGCAAAAAGGTAACTTCCTCAGCATTGAACTTCAGATCTGCGTTTTGCACTCCCGGCGACACACCTGCCGACTCACAGATAAACACATTCACTGGAGGCACTTCTTGACTTTCCACCATTTCAGATTCCACAACACCTTCACCTGAACGATCCTCGCCCATTTCAGCTTCTTCACTCTCCATGGCAGCAATTTGCAAAATCGGTACGACGTTCTCGGCCAGAGGAGGCGGGGGAGGCGGGGTTTTCTTCCTCTTCTGACCACCTTTCTTTCGCTTTGCCGGCGGGGTAATCCATGGTCCGTCACTTTCTTGTCTATCACGGCTAACCAACTGATTTTTTTTCGCCTGACATTTGTCAACTTGTAGAGAGTTGTCGCAGTCCTTTGAGTTTCCCGGACGCACATCACCCACGGCCGCTAAACAGGGGGCGCTGATGCTAAAGGTGCTGAGCTCCAGGCTTCTATTTCGCTGCTGCTCAAGGTGACCTTGCTGCTGCTTGCGGGCCACCTCTTGAGACGCTAGTGGCTTTTCTTGCGCTATCAAGTCCGCGAGTCGCTTTGCTTCTTGTAGGTGCGGGCAGAGCTGACGCGGATCGCGCCAGACACCACAATCGTTGCACGCAATGGCCATGCACGCTCGCCGGAAGTGCCCACGTGCATGGCAACGCAGACATTTCGGGGGACGATCACCAACTATTACCAAAGTCTGTATCCCTTTGATCACCGCCATATCTGGGACGTCATCAATGGATACACCTTCACGAAGACGCAAAGTTACTTGACGCACCCCCGTTTCACATACTGGTTGACCCCTGATGTACAGCTTTTCAAAAGAGTGCTTTTCTAGTGTGGCAATCTTGCCAAACCCTGCCGCAATCTCTTGCGGTGTAATGCCTACCGGCAGCCAGTGAAGGCGTGCTTGTACGGTTTGTTCATGTAAATCGAACAGATCAACAGGGTGACCATTAATCACTATTGTGGCGTTTAAAAGTTTAAGTTTCGCCGCACGCGTACTTAGCACAATCTCGAACGCATGCGCTGCGCGCAGGGTATTCACATGCGTAATTTCCCCAACACCTACAACATGCTCCACAGCAAAGTAAACTTGGGTGGTGGAATAAGGTCTGCCACCCTGACGGCAGATCATGGATGTTGGAAAGACCGCCTCCATACAATTTCTTTAGCGCAAAAAGGCTCCGCTGCTTCTTGCATTGCTCACTCGTGTCTTCAGCAGCCTCTGAATCTGCTTCACTCTCACTCCAACCGCCTTCTCTTCTATCAGCCACAGCAGCACTAAACAGCTTCGTAACTGTCCTTACTGCAGACGTCCTGCCTCGTTCCTTCTCACCCTCGCCGTCAGATGCTTGTCTGCTTACTCCATCTTGGTCTGCACCGCCGCCATTTTGACTGGTAGAGCTAACCCTAACTCTGGTTGTCACTCCCAATTTCCGTACTCTCACCTCTGAAATACCTTTCTTTTCAGCTACACGCATGACCTGCGCAAAGGTCTCGTCGGAAACCAAACCAAAGTTCACCTCACTGCTCGTGAGCACTTTTGCTCTTATTAGTTCCCGCAACAGCTCATCTACGTCCACATCACTCTCCATTGCAACCACCTATTTGGTTGCAACCAAATATTTCAAGCAACAATGTCTTGAACAATCAACACTGGTCTTTAGATTTATTGTAAAAGCCTGGACGAACTAAGAACTGAACTATAACGAAGGACAAAATAGGAAACATTAACGTTGCCGTGGATTGCGTAAGAATAAAGGGATGCACGTTAGATGATGGTTACGCAACAATACGAGCATCCATGAGCTGACGGGTTTTTTGTTAGTAACCCAAAAATAAAATGCTTCGTGTTCTGCTGTTTTAGTAACAGCGACCTTCGGTGGTTTCTGCATGACTAAATGTCAATGCAATCTTGAAAAATTAAGGGGAAGGTGCAGGGATAAACAAAACAACTGAAGGGGGTGGGCTGATTGAGTGAGCGAAGCGAACGAAATCAGCGATTGTTAGCAAGTGTGTGCCAAAATGGGATTTTAGCAACTTAAGCAAGTGAAGAGTGGCCATACAATAAACTAAGCCGTGGCAATTTGGCTAATCTAACGGCGAATTGGCAATGGTAAATTTGAAAATTAGAAATGTGACAATTTATAGATATCAAATTCCTCTAGAAAAAAGGTACCGATGAGGATAGCACGGTGTACCCTTATGTACGTTCACAGTCCTATGAAAGTTGTGATATTCACCCAAAACAAAAACTGGTAGAAAAACCCGCCAAGTTTCCAAAAACGATCGACCTTTGAAGGTAGTGATATCATTCAACCATGGAAAGGCCGCCAAGGTCAATCCTATTAGCCAAGTTAATCGC